>AYEL01059468.1:0-58554 GCA_000484575.1 Olivierus martensii | reverse complement strand
GCTTCTGTTCATCAGGAGAAGACGAGAAGGGGCAGACGCCGGCCCCATTGGTCGAGCCAAGTCGACATCATTCATTATTATTAACAGATAAATAGATGATCTTTTATACAAATGAACTACTACCTTAGGCAAAAACAGGGAATGGAAGTTATTCACATAATAATTTATTTATCATATATAAATATTATATTTATATAAAAATAGTATGCCCAAGTAAAACCAGAGGGCATACTATTTTTGCTTTTCAGCAGCCAGTTTGATTTTTCCAATTTTTTAGCAGATGACAATTTTTTTAAAAATTCCAATCATAATGTATTGTATAGTTAAGTATGTAATTTGAAATCCTTTTAATGAATGTTTAGAATTTATTTATTGCAACTAATGTTTATGTTTTCAATTAATTTGATACTTTGTATTTGTAAAAAACTTATAACTTTGGGAATCATTAAGCAAGAACTTGTAAACCAAGAATTCTGTATTTAATGTGCATTTTCTTTGAAATGGTTTCTGTAACTTTAGTATGTAAGCTGATGTAAATCAATTGACAGTAATTGAAAATATTTCTCTATATATACAGGGTGTCTCAAAATGGTTGTGCCAAAATTTACAAGTTTACGGAGGATAAAATTCGAGTACACAAAGAGCCTTAGCGCATTGCCAAGAGCTACGCGTCTTGGCAATGCTTTAAGTCGTGATGCTTTGTGTACTCAATAGTAATTGGTTAGCTTTAAAGGGTTGTATCTTTTTAATCGGAGCCTCAAATCAAAAAACGAGTCTAGACTTTTTTATTCGGAATTTTATCCTCAATAAACTTGTAAATTTTGGCACAACCATTTTGAGACACTCTGTATATATGTGAAGTCACCAGCCTCAACTGACGGTGGCGACACCCAACAGCAAAATCGAGAGACAATTCGGGTGCGAAAAGAAAGAAGAAAGTGACGATGAGGAGGGAAGACTCAATGCCATTTTTTTTTTTTGCTTCTGTTCATCAGGAGAAGACGAGAAGGGGCAGACGCCGGCCCCATCGGTCGAGCCAAGTCGACATCAATGTATTTTATAATTTGTGCACCGGAATAAACAGTGTTGTTTTATTTTACTAGCTTATCTGATTTCAACCCTGAATCCACAAGCTTCTGGGGACTCACCCAGGATTGTCTTTTTCTGAAAGAAGCCAATTTTCTCCGGATAGTCATGGAATTGCAGAGACGAACACAGAGTCACACGGAACAAGATTGTTCAACTCAAGTCTGTAGGAATCGGGCAGAACTAGTACAGAGACCTTGGAAGCACAGACAACGAAAACGTCATAGTGGATTTGCATTGACGTATGATAGGACTAACTTGTAAGCTGTGAGTAAACACCTTTTTTTTGATTGTGGTAGAATGACTTATTTGGCCAAAGCGAGAAAAGCGAACCTTCTGGTCTTAGCAGAGGAGTTAGGTTTGTCCAGACTGTCGAGTAACCCCAAAATTATTCAGCTGTGACAAGCAATAGTTGGATCAGATGGTTATGACAAAGATTTTACGAAAAATCTACTCGACAGCATCGTGGCTGAGAAAGCTGAAAGAGACAGATATGAAGTGGAGAAAGCTAGGCGAGAAGCCGAGAGGGCCGAACGAGAGAGAGAGCGCAAGTTCAAACTGAAAAAATTACAGATAGAGACTGGTTCTAGACAAAGAAATGAGTCGACCGAAACCACCAGCACAATTCGAAATGGAGATCTTTTGAAATTGATGAAACCTTACGATGCATGCAACAGTGAGTGACATCAATATATATCTGGCATTGTTCAAAAGACAAATTGCCCGGATGGACGTGCCAAGAGAGAACTGGGTTGCATATCTATTGAGTTTGCTTCTGCTAGATATAGTGAACGTGATAGCCCGCGAGCCGGACCATGTTGCAAATGATTATAACTACGTCAGGAAATTGCTACTGCAACGATTCAAGCTGAATCCCAAACAGTTTAGGCGGAATTTCACCATGCACAAGAAAAAGGTGTCGGCCTCGTGACAAGACTTCGCTTTCGAGTTGAATAGATTCCTTGAGGAATGGCTAAAAGGGATAGAAATCCTAAGTTATAAAGACCTCAAGAAGTTAATGATAGTGGCCAGATCAAGCAGAAAATGTCAGGTGAAATGTGTGAGCACTTATAGACGCCCCAGATTAAGAGGGTAGATGAGCTAGTGAACAAACTGGACGCATATGAAGCAGCTCGAAATTATTCAAAAAAGGGGACAAATCGAGGAATGGATGTTTCCAATAACAAAGACAAGAAATGCTTCCCGAGGGAGAGTGAAAGAGGACAGTCAATCATGAGACAGAACGAAACCAACATTAAGTGTTTTAACTGTAACGAGGTGGGCCATAAGTCGGCGGAAACAAGACGGACAGAATAAGATCTTTTAAATGTAAGGGCTATGGTCATAAAGCAAATGCCTGCACTTTGAGGAAGTGAATCAGATTGTTAGTCTTAGCTCCCAGAGTAAATACAGAAAACTTCGGATAGAAGTTGAGGTGGAAGGGAGGAAAGTAAGCACGCTCATTGATACGGGGAGCGACGTCACCATGATGAAGTGGGAATTCTATATGGAGATAGGGTCGCCTAACCTTCGTTCTACGGAAGTAAAGTTGACTGACGTCAATTCGGAGAGTTTTTCATCCGTGGGATGCTTTGAGTCGAAGTTATCATTAAACGGTCGTACCGTCACTGCCTACATCTATGTCCTCAAGACTCTGGAAGACAAATTAGTTATCAGTGCTGACATACTCGAGGGATTAGGTCTTGCTCTGGTAGACATCAAAATGAAAGCCAGCGAAAAATGTGACGCTGTGCGAGTACAGTATATAAAAGCGATAAGCATCGGAAGCAAACCGGAAACAGCGGGGTGTTACACAACGCAGGTCCCAACAAAGGTGTCGATGTTAGAGGATGCATCCGACGAGAGAATGAAACGATCTGCGCTTACATGGCCCAATTACCAAATGCGACAGACACTGACGAGATCAATGTGAGTCATGTGCAAGATCCAAAGGTGAAAGACGAACTGATTGGGCTCATCAAAAGCTACAGGCCCTGCAAGATGAGGAACACAGAGCTGAAGATGAACATCGTTCTAAGCAGCGATGTTCCTGTTAGTCAGTGGGCACGTCGAATGCCTTTTGCAGAGTATAAGGTCGTGGAACAGCAGGTTCGAGATTGGCTAGAAGGCAGAATTATCAAGCCAAGCTGTTCAGACTATGCCTCACCTGTAGTCCTATGCAAAAAAAAGGACGGATCCCATAAACTCTGTATTGACTATAGACGGCTAAACCGGCTGATTGTCAAAGATAGGTTCCTGTTACCGCACATTGAAGATGTGTTAGATCGCCTCAAGCGGTCGAAAATATTGGATCTGAAAAATGGGTTTTTTCATGTCGAAGTAGACAAGAAGAGCAGGAAGTATACTGCATTTGTAATGCATGAAGGACAATACAAGTTCCTGAAGGTGCCATTCATTCTATCGACAAGTCAGAGTGTATTCTAGCGATACATCTACAGCATATTTAGAGACCTTCTGCACGATAACACACTAGTTATATATATGGATGATAACATAATACCATCGCAGGATGAGGGGGAGAGGGTTCAGAAGCTGAGACTTGTCCTGAACATAGCATCTGACTTCGGGCTAGAACTTAACTTCAGAAAATGCCAATTCCTAAAGGACAAAATTGAATTCCTTGGGTACGTTATTCAAGACAGAACAATGAAACCATCACCGACTAAAGTAGTGGCAGTCCAGAGGTTCCCCCTTCCAAGAATGGTGAAGCAAGTGCAAAGCTTCCTCGGCCTTAAGGGAAAAAAAACTACTTTAGAAAGTTCATCGCGCAATACTCAAGGGTAGCCAAGCCATTGAGCGACCTCCTCAGAGACAAAGTAGAATTCAAAGTTGGACCAGAGCAGGTAGAAGCCTTTTGCAGACTGAAGGATGCACTGGCATGAGAACCCGTACTCCATCTCTTCAAACAAGGGCCGAAGCTGGAGTTACATACCAACGCAAGCAGCCAGGGATTAGCAGCAGTGTTGCTGCAACAAACAGATGATGGCAGTTTTCATCCTATTCACTACTGGAGCAAGAAGACAACGCCACAACAAGAGAGTTACAGTAGCTACGAACTTGAGGTGCTTGCGATTATTGAAGCTTTGAAGAAATTCTGTAACTACCTGTTAGTCTCCAAGTTCACCTTCGTGACTGACCATACAGCATTTCAGGCCACACTTAATAAAAAGGAACTTGCGCCAAAACTTGCCAGATGGGCGTTGTTCCTTGAAGAGTTTGATTATGAAGTAATCCATCAACCAGGCACGAAGATGAAGCACGTCGATGCCCTGAGTCGCAACACAGCCCTAATGGTTATCAGCTCACAGGAAATTACCAGCAAGATTAGGATCAAACAAGAGAGGGATGAGCATGTAAAGACAATAAAAACTCTGATCGAAAAGGGGATCGAAGACAGCTACTCTGTCAAAGGAAGTATCCTTTACAAATACGAGAACAGACGAGAACTGGTGGTAGTCCCCCAAGCAATGCAAGTGCCAATTATCATGAAAATACATAGAAGAGGTCATTTTACAGCTACTAAAACAGAAGTTTTGAGGCAGGATTTCTATATCCCAGGAGCAAGAAAGGTAATCGAAAACATCATAGCCAACTGCATGGATTGCATTCTCTGTAACCGAAAGCGAGAGAAAAGAGAGGGGTTTCTAAACCCGATCCCAAAAGAAAATGCCCCCCTCGGTACATACCATATTGATTTTGTGAGACCCCTCCCCACTACTAATAAAAAATATCAATACATCTTTACCGTATTCGATGCATTCACAAAGTTTACCTGGCTTCATTCAGTTAAATCAACATCTGCACAGTCTGCCATAGAGAAATTAAGATTACAGCAAGAAGTTTTCGGCAATCCTGCCAGGATGATCTCAGACAGAGGGGCAGCCTTTACTTCTGCAGCTTTTGATGGTTATTGTCAGGAACAAGGGATTAAACACATTATGATCACCACTGCAGTCCCTCAAGAAAATGGACAGGTTGAGAGAATACAGGGTACAGTCATCCCCGTTCTCACGAAACTTTCCAAAGAAGACCCCTCCAAGTGATACAAGTACGTACCAACTGTTCAGCGCATTCTTAACAGTACCACTACACGCAGCACCAAATACACCCCATTTGAGTTAATGGTGGGTGTAAGAATGAGAAATGAAAACGACATCAGAATTAAGGAACTCTTGGATGAGGAGTACCTAAACAACGTGATGCAAGGTAGGGGTGACATACGCGAGGAGGTGCGGAAAACATTTTAAGGATCCAACAGGAGAACTGTCGACAGTTTAACCGAAAACGGAGAAAACCTATGTTATATCGGATCGATGATCTGGTCGCCATCCGGCGGACCCAGTTTGGAGCAGGATGGAAGCTACAGCCAAAGTTCTTGGGGCCCTATCATATTAAAGCCATCAAGTCCAATGATCGCTACGAAGTCGAAAAAGTAGGGAGTCACAAAGGGCCAAAGTCAACATCGAGAGCGGTAGACTCTATGAAGCCTTGGACGACAGATGTTGGCACATGATGCTGGGAGATGGTACAGTGTGCCTTACAAGGATGTAAGGAGAAGCAGGATGGCCGAATGTGGAGTCGCCAGCCTCAACCGATGGTGACGACACCAAACAGAGAAATCGAGAGACAATTTGGGCACGAAAAAAAAAGAAGAAAGTGACGACGACGAGGGAAGACTCGACACCTTTTTTTTTTTTGCTTCTGTTTGTCAGGAGAACACGAGAAGGGGCAGACGCCGGCCCCATCGGTCGAGCCAAGTCGACATCGATGTATTTTATAATTTGTGCACCAGAATAAACAGTGTTGTTTTATTTTACTAGCTTGTGTGATTTCAACTCTGAACCCACATATATATACCGTGAGTTTTTCTTGAAACCGAACACTCTGAATTTTGGCATCAAGCCAATTCGGATACATCTATCACGTCAGGAATCACTCGCTACGAAAATTTATTTTATATTTTTCATTCTAACGATATTTATTTATTATTGCATCCAAGAGACAAAAACAATTTAACACACAAGATTATCGGATATTAATGCTGGTGTAATTACACATTTGAAAATAAATCGCTGAAAATTTGCATGAAAAGATGTGCAGCAAACAGAAATTCTGTTGTTGCTATAGCGACAGCATAGAAACATAGACGTGCCGCAATTCGAACATTTTAAAAAATGTTCGAATTAAAAACATGAAATAAATTTTCGTAGCGAGCTATTCCTGACGTGATAGATGCATCTGAATTGGCTCGATGCCAAAATTCAGTGTGTTCGGTTTCAAGAAAAACTCACTGTATATATTAGTATTTTTCAGGCAGAAAAATACTTTAATACTAATACTAACTTGTAAGTGTTGAACATTTTTGTCTTTATATACAACATTACCATTTAACATTTTTTAACATTTTCATGAGATGCTTTCTCTCTTCAGCTGGTCTGAATAGCACTACAAGATTCAGAATCTATACATCAGCTAGAGGGAACAAGTGTTTTGCCAAAAAATGTTTCAATTAACAAAGGATTTTTCTTTTTCTTAGCTGCTGTTTTTATAAGAATTTTATAATTTTTTTATTAATTTTTTGGTTAATTAAAACATAGCTTTAACAAATATCTTTGTTTTTAATTCATCTAATATAGGGGCATTTAAATACTCATTGTTACATATATTGAGAAAAAACTTGTGCAATATATGTTGATACTATCAACATCTTAGTTCTATATTATATTAATTTTTCTATAAATGATGTAAATTTTCTATTTAAAAACATGAATATATTAATTATAATACTTTTTAATCTTCTATAAAATGAAACAAATAATCATGTTATCAATTTCTAAAGTATTACAAAAGTTTTGAAAATTAAAACCATAACTTTCAATATAAAAGACTTTTTAACTATCATTTAAATTTTTTTCCCCGACAAATTAATTTATTTATAGAAGGATGTTAAGTAAATATTGCTGACAATGTAATGTATAAAATTTATGAAAATTATTTTTTATGTACCAAAGCTTTAAAAAATTATTAAAATTATAAGTTTTAAGATTTTGTTTTAAAAACAAAATTTACATGAATAAACTTGGAAAGAACAATGTGATCTGAACTGTCTGAGATATATAATTCTTTATATAAAATTTGCAGAAATATTATGAAAACTAAAAAACTAAGCAGGTCAGTTTTAATCAAGTAATTATTGTTGCTGATAAAAATGTATGTAAACCATAAGCAGGACTGCCATGAGTTAATATGCTGCCTGGGTATGATTATTAAATTGCCATTCTTAAAAAAATCATTTTGATTCAAAAGGATCAATATGATTTTTGGAAAATTTATTTGATATGAAAAACTATTATAATATTTATTATTATATTCATATTGTTATATTTCCTAATTAAATTTTTCTTGCTTTTATTGCAGAAAATTTGCGCAATATTTATATTTATTATAAATTACTGATTATTAATTCTTTTGTCAGCAATCAACTTGATTTGAAAAAGGTGTTTAAAGAAAAACAAAAATTTTCTAAGAATGTTAAATATCATTATATTATTTATTAATATTCTACAATCCTAAAAATTTGCCATCTCCCAAAATCTGCCTCTAGTGTGCAGTGCATCCCTTGTGCCCCCAAGCTGTGGCAGCCCTGACCATAAAATGCAATCAGAAAAATAAGTCTAATTTTACTTTCCAATAATAACTAAGCATAACAAATATTTGAATTAATCAAGTTGAATCTGTTATTTTTTATTCATGTTGAATTAATATTAATATATTTTTCTTTATAATAAAATGTATTTATTCTAACCTTAAAATAAAAATCATAAAAATTCTGCTATTTCAATTATTTTGCAAATTTTAATTTTGAATTATCTATTTGAAGTCAGTTTTCAACTTGACTAACATTTTTCTGTTAGTTATTTAATATTAGAAAAAATTTTTAAATTACATTAGCATTTAAAAGTTCCGTATACTATCATAACAACAATAATTAATTCAACATTCTCTGTAAAATGCTATAGATCTTTATATGAAATATTTTTGCAAAATGTAATTTCAAAAACACTAATCATTTTTTACATTTTCCAAAATCATGTTAGGGATAATACAGTTAATGATTTATACAGATGGTATACAAATCCATAAAACTTGTTAATAAGATTAATTTAAGTATCATTAATTATCAGTAAGTTTTAATTTCACACATGAAGGTACAATAAATACCTTTACATTTTTGTCGTTTTGGAAGCTTCTCTGTATATCCTTTAAGAATTCAAAATAAACAATATACAATTGTTTCCTAACATTTAAAAATTTTACCCTATTAAATCTACCACTAATACACTGCTTTAAAAGGATAATAAAGTCACTATTACAAGGCACTGAAACTGGAATAAATTTATTTGAGAAAGACATAATAAGTTTAGAAATTTGTTGTTATAATAGTTTGATTCAAAAAGTTGTATGATCTAGAATGCCTGAAGAGAATGTAACACACCAAAAGCGTTAGCATTAGTTTGAAGTATAATAGTGTTAAATTAAAGTTTTGATTGAGTAACTGCTTAAAGTGCTGTTTATTTGATACATATGTAAGTAGTAAAAGCAGTCATTATTAGAAAGTTATTTGTTATGATTTTTTTCGAATAAACTTATTACTGGCTTCAGTGCTGTGTAATAGTGATTTTATTTTTTATTCTATTTATATTTGTAAAATAATTCCATACTTTAATTAAAACTATTATTTAATCCATTGAGTATTATATCAATAACCAAACAGATATATTTGAAAAGTGCTAAATAAAAATTTTCTATTTTGCAGTATAATAGAAAAAATTCAATACTCAAAGGATTAAAAAACTAAAACCTCACAAATTTGAGTTGCATTTTTTTTATGTGCATTATTTATTTAGGTATAATTTGTTTGTTCATAGATTTGAATTTAATATAAACATTAATTTCAATTAATTAATAATATTGGGTTATAACAAATAATTTTAGTTGTATTAAAAAAAACTTTTTTTTATTCATAAAAAAAAATAAGCTTATATTTAATCAATTATATAATCACCCTTGTTATTAATGACATTTTTCCATTTATAGGCAATTTATGAATGCCTTCTGAATAAAAACTTTATCTTTCAATATAAAAAGTCTTGAATGAAAGAATTGACTTCATTGTTATTGAATTTTTTCCCATTTAATGCATTTTGTAATGATCTAAACAAGTGATAATTGGATAGCACAATATCTGAAGAGTATGCTGATGTGATAATACTGAATATGAGAGTTCCAAAATTTTCTCCTGAATGACTATTATTGAAATTGAAAATTATTGAACAATTTTAAAATTTGTTTTAAAAATTTTTATGCCTATGTGCCAGAAAAGGTCTCAATCCAATCCTGAATATAATATATAATATAACCATTTTTCTGTACATTTTGAAAAACATCATTGCCCTCATTATTCAATAATTTTCTCCTAAACAATTTTTAGTCTAAAATCATTCAGCAGAAAACTTTGGAGCTCAAATAGTCAGTATTACCATATCCAACATACTCTTTGGATCTTGTGCCATCTGATTATCACCTTTTTATAGATCATTAAAAAATGCATTAAATATGAAAAAGTTCAATAACAATGAAAAGATCAATTCTTTCATTAAAGACTTTTTTGTATTGAAAGATAAAAACTTTTATTCAGAAGGAATTCATTAACTGCCTATAAAAATGAGAAATTGTCATTAATAACAATGGTGATTATTTAATCGATTAAATGCAAGTTATTTTTTTAATGAATAAAAATTTTTGTAATACAACCAAAATTATTTGTTACAACCCAATAATTACTCAATATAATGATGATAATTAAATTATATAAAACCATAATTTAAAAAATTTATAATTATTAAATTATGCAAATAAAAAAACAATTATTATGAGCTTCCAAGCATTTATTAGTTCCAAAGTATTTTCTCATTAAAATCCATGGACAATGACTTAAAAAAAAAAAAAAAAAAAAAATATACTGCCTTCTTTGAATATATGTTATTACATATACCAGGGGTATCAAACTGGTGGACCTCAATGTGATTTTTTATGGCCCATAATGCTCTTAACTAAAATGAAATTGCGAACAATATGGTATGAGATAACAGGAAGTAACTCTCGCTTCGTAGCTATGTCATATACTATGATACACTAATTTGATTTTAATGAAATTGTAATTGCATGAGATTTTTCGAGGTTGACCTCATCAACGTATACAGACAGATGACGGAGTGATCTTTCAGATCGGTGACACAAACTAATTGCTTTCCTGCAAGGACTAAATCGTTTTGTGTGAAATTTCTTACCAAAAAACAAAAAGCCATAAATGAGAACCTGTATTTTTTGGATAGACAAATACAATAATCAAGTTATAAACAATCCCTCTTTTAAGGACAGAATATAGGACACGCTAGCGGATTGTTAAAGATTTATTTGTTGTGTTATTAACTTATTTAAAAAATGTAAATTGTTATGGTTATTTGAATTTTAAAAATTTTAATGGAAAACTTGTTTTTGTAAAGAAAATGTGACTTTTAATGCTTTTTAGAAAATTAAAGATTGATAGCATGTACAGAAAATGTGACTTTTAATGTTTAATAGAAAATTGGATTGATAACGAGTCTTTTAATGCTTAATAGAAAATTAAAAATTGATAGCGAGGAATTAAAAATGCTTAATAGAAAATTGGATTGATAGCAAGGAATTAAATTAAAAAACATGTGTAATTAAAAGCAATTATATAATAATTATATATATTTGTAATATGTTCATTTGATTACACAATATTTTTAATTATCCTATCTACATTTCTGAATCCTTACTCTAAAATTTATAAGATTGTTGCGGGCCACATCACATTTAAAAAAAAATTGAATATGATGTGGCCCGCGACAATCTTACATGCTCATTAAATGGCCCATTAATTAAAATGAGTTTGATATGCCTTTTGATTATCTGGGTTGGATTAACTGGGAGTAAACTGTTACTTCCTACTGCTTTTACTGGGAGTAATCCATAAATAATAATCGTAACACTGAACATGTAAAAAGAAGTAAAAACTATAAAATTGCAGAAAATACTTTCGGTTTTTTTACTAATCTTCTTCAGTCTACACACAAAAATTTGAAAGAATAACGTTCCACAGAACATCACTATGAAATCATTAAGTTTAAATTTAGCAATTTCATAGTGTTGTTTAGCATCCATCTTGTTGTTTTTGGTTCCAATTTAGAAAAGAAATTTCTAGTGAATTCTCCTAACTATATGTATAACTTCAATAGGGAATTTGTTTTGTCTGCATTTTTTTTTTTTTTTTTTTTATGTTAAAAGGGAAAAGTACCTTTTTATGTTTAACAGTATAAAAAAAATTTAATAAAAATTAAAATAAACTTTGTGCATTTATAAATTTATTAACTTGCTGAAAAGTCAATAAATGACAAAGTTATAATTTTCAAATCATTTTGTCAAACCTGATCCTAATGAGGAATGAGCTGGAAAATTTCAACATGATCTGAAATCATTAATGGTGTCTTACCGAGAAATATATAATGGCTTAGCCAAAACACAAACACAATAATTAATAACCAAATTTGCTCTTAAAATCACTGAAACATTGGCACCACAGGAGACTAGTGCTAAAATTTTGTTCAAGAGCTTACAGAAAGAATTTCACCAATGGAATATGAAGCTGACGACCAAGATATTTATAGTGATAGCAGTGATATTGCTGTCTTACGCAAATATATCATTTATTGTCAGAAAGTGATAACAAATAAAATCTTGTCATGGGTAACTCTCATTATTTTGCGTAATTTTTGTGTTTAATGGACTAATAGCCAGTTGAACCAATGTTAGTTAAAACATATGTAACAATTGGTTAGTTAATGATTGGTTAAGCAGTTTAACAGAGATACGTTGCACCAACAGTAGTTACGTCTCAGTTAACTAATTAGCTCTCATTAAAGTAATGAAGGCAGTGATTAGTTCATTCTGGCCCTTCTACTTCCAGTCAAACTAGCAGACATTAGGATTGAGGAAAGAAGCAATGTGGTGTGCAATCACAAAGAAAAACCTTCTGCTTAAATTAGCAGCTTGCTGACTAATTTCTCAGAAGTCAAAAGCATTTATTGATTGAATTAGATGAAAAATATAAAAGTATTATTGAAAATAAAAGAAACAATGGCATTTTCTTGAAAGAAAAAGAAGCAATTTGAAAAGTTTTGACTGAAGAATTTACAAGTTATTAAAAACAGATTAGTCATTTAAAATTAGAATATGGATTAATAATTTAAAGGTCAAATATAATTATATATGAGTAATATACAAATATCGTTGATATTCAATGATTGATGATTGTTTAATTATGTAATATTTATAGATAGTGTACTTTATATAATTTATTTCTTGTATAAATTTCAAGTTTTCATTTTTTAATAGCTGGAGGTACTTACAATAAAGAATTAACTGGTGCTGGAGAAAAGTTCATATCTATTTTAAAAGAACAATTTGAACCATTAATAAATCCTTTTGGTTGTGATTCGTCTTTTCAAAAAAGATTTGATTCTGAATGTGACTTTCAGGGCCGTTAGTTTAGCTTATAATTGGAATTATTGACATTCGTTCTAATTCGCGACTTTGCAGGGGGTGTTTGACCCTGACGGATCATTTTGGACCAGTTTCCCCTACAGTCCTCTTTCAAGAAACATTGCATCCTAAAGTACAATTGACAAGGATGTTGAATTCTAATCAAATTGCGACTATTCTGAAAGCTGACATCATCGTTTTCGATGTCTCACATTTGACTACTTCTTACTGTCTGAAAGTCAATGAGAATTTGAATCATAAATCAAAAATTAACTTGGTGATTGTCTTTATTTTTACATTTATTAAATCAATAACAAAAATAAGAAATCTTCCAAAAACTACTAGTTTTTTGTATAGAAGAAAGTGCATTTTCAGTAAATAAACTGATCAACCGGATGGCCTTGTGATAAAGCGTTCTCTTACCACTTTAGAGGATTCAGATCCCATATCTGCAGTTTTTCATGAAGAGTTCGAGTCCAGCCTGTTTAACTCCATCCTTCAACTTTCCGTTTGATCTCATCATGGGTGTTGGTCAGCCTGTAGTGGGCTTTAAAAGTGATGACCACCAGATAAAGCGTATCGGCGGCGGGATAGCTGAGTGATAAGGCTGTAAGCGTGCCACACAGTAGGACCTCGGTTCGCGACCCGGGTCTGGTTTCTCCTGAAAAGTTTTTCAGGGTGCTGGACCCAGCCCGGCGATCCCTGTCCTTCACGATCGGTCCCCCTTTACGGGTGTGAGTGCAGCCTGTGGTTGGAACTGGCCCCTCCCCTTAGTAATCTCCCTGATTGGAAAGGGGCGTCAAATATGTAAAAAGAAAGATAAAGCATATTCAATAAGGATATGATGGCTTAATCATACTAACCTAGTAAATAAACTGAAATTGTATACAAAATAGAAAGCACAGGGTGTAGGGTAGAGCGGGCTTGTTGTGACATGTTGATTATCTTTATTGCTAATAGGATTGGCGCACGATGCGATTATCCTCTCCTCCCTTTGGTAAACAAAACATCGCTATAAACAGTGTTGTGATAAGGACAAATTCAGCAATTTGAAATTAATTTCTGCATTGGTAAGACTGCAATGTTTGCAAAACAAGGCAAATTTGTTTTGTAAACATTGCAATCTTACGTTTAATTATTTTGACAGTTTTATTTTTAATATGGTTATAAGTTTTTGTGCTTACGGTTGTACATAACGGTATAAAAAAGGAAATAAGGTAGGAATACATCCAGTTCTATTTTTACACAATTTTGATTTAATACGAATTAGGAAATAAAATTTCATTCCCTTTTTACACGATTTGTTTTGATTTAACACGATCGACCCAAATTCTAAGAAGAAAAATTTTTTCGTATTACAGCGAATGCAGTGCTTGCTTTTCATTATTCACCTCCATGTTGTTTTTGATTTCAATTAGACAAGAAATTTCTGAGGAATTCCTCTAATTATACGTATAATTTCAAAAATGAATTTGTTTTGCCTGCATTTTGAATTTGGTGTTTAAAATGAAAAGTAATTTTTTGATGTTTAATGTTTTGGTATTATAAAAAATTTAAAGTTAAAATCAAAATCTTGTTATTCAAAAACCTAACTCAAAATATTACTACTATTCAAATCCTAACTCATATTAATTTGCATAATTTTCGCTTTTATGAATGTTATTCTTGTAGCGCCCATATGAATGAAAATAGTACCGATCGAAAGATGACAAAGATTAGAGAAAACTTTTGAAAAGTTTTGCACTTCTATCTGTTGCAATTTCAAGAAAAAGGAACGATAAAATTATAGTATTTTTCTACATGCAATAGGACTGGTGCGCATAGCCATTTTGAAAACCGATCTTGAAAAAAAATCTTGATCATTAAAGAATTAAAGATTAGCCTTTCACAGACTGATGATTAAAATTCGAATCGGCAATTCCATTGTGCTAAAGATTCATTCAAAAAAACTAATATATCTCGGATATCAAAACAAGTTTTAAAAATGGCGGTGCGTACAGGTTTAGATACTGTACGTGGAGAAATAATATAATTTCATCGTTCATTTTCTCGAAGCCTGCACCATATAAAAATGCAGTCCTTTTGGAAAATTTTCTCTACTCGTCGTCATCTTTCGATTAGTACTATTTTCATTCATATAGCACTAATGTAAAATTTCCTGTTGAGATCACTCCCTTAAAGCGAAGCAGCGATATCTACCGGCACTCTGCAATAAACCATCTGCGTTTATCATGGTTGCCAGAGTGGTCGGTACCGCCCCCTGTGATCTGTACCGATTTTCAAGGGGTCGATGAGTGTTAAAGGATTGTTAAGGAGTCGGTGAGAAATAAATAGGTCTTTAGGAGGTTTTTTAGAAATTTTAATATTCAATAGAAAATAATCTAAAATTTCTTTAATAATTGTTGTTAAAAAAAATCAAGCCCACTCTTTACATTAAAAATAAATTTTAGTTCAGTATAAAAATGTTCTGTCGCTTGATTAATTGTAAATGTTTTTTAAAATACAGTTTATTATACATTACCGTAATTATTACTATTCAAAAAGCTTTCATAAAATAGATTTAAAAAGTACTGTATTTAATATTAAAACTTTCACTAGGGGTCTCCATGATTTTTATGGCATCATTTCAAAGGGGTCGAGATAAAAAGTTTGACTACCTCTGAATTAGAGCAACTATAAAAAATACTATAGTTGTTTACTTATGGGACGAACACTTTACATGTTAGGATATTTTTGATACAAACTAAAAAATTTATAAAAAAATACTACTAAAATTATACAAATGAAGTAAAAACAATACAGGCGGTTCTCGATTTTCGTACTCAATTGGTTCCTGAATTGTGTACGAAAGTTGAAATATACGTAAATAGAGCAATGTAAAAAAACTATGGAAAAGTATTTTAAAATGTATTTATTTTACAACACAGCATAACAACCACGTCCTTATTCAAGAATGAACCTGTGACACCGGAAACAATGCGGGACTAATGACTAAGAGGGGGGAGAGTGGCTAAAGGAAGTACGCGCGTTTTTGCGATGCATATCAATAAAAATTAACTTTTAATTCCGGCATGCTATTTCAATAGCAAACTGAAATCAATGGTAGCCAATGGGCTAAATCAGGATTTTTCGAAAAAAATTTTTAATACAGAAATGGGATTGAATCGGAAATATTAATGTCGGCACATTTGGTAAGTTTTAATAAAATCATTCACAATTTACATCTGTTTTGCAATTATCAATGAATATGATATTTCTTCCATCATTTTGAATTATTATGATTAATTTAACAATCTGAAAATGATAGACTTTTTAATAAGAATTTACCCATTGTGCAATTTTTGATTTCGAAATTTATCGTTCCTCACATGAACGTAAATGCAATTAATTTTGTAAGTAATTATATAGTACAGGTACCTGTATTAGAATTTTTTTCAAATATTGTACTGTATTCGTATTACCCAAGCTGGGATTCTCCAAATAAATTAAAATACGGAGCCCGAATCTCTGAATGGAAAGCCAAAGGGTTTCCACTTACTTGTTAGTCAATCCCATTGATACTGGCATATATTTCTTAAATTAAAAAAGAAAAAACTATTTTTAAAAATTTATTTATTTCAAATGCTTAATACAAATTTTTCAATTATGATTTAGGAGAAATTCTTATAAAAATAGAGCAATTCTTGATTAAGCTTGAATCCAATATTAAATCTTCAAATACTTAAGAATTTTTTAATGGAATCTGGACTGTAATCTTGAAAATAAATAAAAAAAAATTAGTTATTCAATGCTGATATTTACAATATTATCAATAATAATTTTAAGTATAGTTTTGAAGAATATTATATATATACACTCTTCAAAATACATACCGGTAATTATATAGAATAAAACTTTACAGCATTTAAGCAAGGTTAATTTTTATTTTGGTAAAGCACTTTCGGACTACATTCAAGTCCCTCATCAGTACCAGCTTCTTCGAACAAAACTTTTAAATATCTGATATTTAAAAGGTTTGTTCGGAGAAGCTGGTACTGACGAGGGACTTGAATGTAGTCCGAAAATGCTTTGATATTTAAAAGTTTTGTTCGGAGAAGCTAGTACTGATGAGGGACTTGAATGTAGTCCGAAGTGCTTTACCAAAAATAAAAATTAACCTTGCTTAAGTGCTGTAAAGTTTTATTCTGGTTTACGTGAAGCAAGAGGTGTTTATAAACTTATAATGGTAATTATATATTTTGATATCATATATACAGGGCCGGATTTACCTATAGGCCGACTAGGCCGCATCCTAGGGGCCCCAAAACTATCAATCAGTTTTTCAACTTTTATAAACTTTTAATAAGAAAAAATGGGTTTTTATTAAAGTGCTAGATAGAAAGTAAAATTTTAAAGATTCCTTATAAGTTATAAGGAGCCTTTAAAATTAGACATAGCTGATTTGAATTTTTAGGATCCCCAAAGCCTTGGTCATCCTAGGGCCCCCAAAAATACAAATCCGGCTCTGCATATATATAATATACATATTAATTTGCAATCATTAATTGATATGTGACTTTGCAGTCTTCATCATAAAGACATGGTCTTTATTCACTTAGGCCGGTTGCACCAACGTTTTAGTTAAAGCAATTGTAACGATCTGTTAAGCAATTTAACAAAGAGACGTTGCACAAACAATAGTTATGTCTCGGTTAGCTAATTGGATTTAATTTAAGTTAGAAAGGCTATGATTGATTCGTTCTATTCCATCTACTTCCGGTCAAAATGGCAGACATTAGGATTGAGGAGAATAGTGATGTGGTATGCAATCGCAAAGAAAAGAGTCAGAGAGCTGCTAATTTTTCAGAAGCTGAGAAAAATTTATTGATTGAATTAGCTGAAAAATATAAAAATTTCATTGCAAATAAAAGAAACAATGGCATTTCTTAAAAGAAAAAGAAGCAATTTGGAAAGTTTTGATTGAAGAATTTAAGAGTTATTAAAAGCAGGTTACTAACTACGTCTTCTAACTGCTTAACACTCCTTTATTAACTACAATAATCAAAACAACACTATCTGCAGTATCTTAATAATTAACTTTTATTCATTAAATACACTAATGTTCTGAAGTTATTGTTATTGTAGGAATCTCTTGATTAAGTTAAATTTTAGTGCGTATACCTGAAGATGGTGAGATAGCGCCGAAAACGTTAGTGTATTTAAAGAATAAAAGTTGATTATTAAGATACTTTACTGCAGATAGTGCTGTTTTGATTATTGTAGTTAATAAAAGCAGGTTAATTATTTAAAATTAGAATATATATTAATAATTTAAAGATAAAATATAATAATATATCTGTAATATAAAAATGTAGTAGATATTCAATGATTGATGATTGTTTAATTATGTAATAATTATAGATATTGTACTTTATATAATTTATTTCTGGTATAAATTTCAAGTTTTCATTTTTTAATAGCTGGAGATACAATAAATTAACAAATCTCTTTTGGCTGTGATTCATCTTTTCAAAAAAGTTTTGATTCTGAAGGTGGCTTTCAATTTTAAAATAAATTTTAACTATTAACCATAGATTATTATTTAAATTAATAATAATTTTTTAAACTCTTCTTTCCAAAAGGATTTAGGGAACATTGTAAACTGTGTTTCTGCTGAAAATTTCAATAATTCTTTGGAGGAAATCATGAATGAAGTTAGTGATTTTATTTTATTGGAATTTTATGTAGCATGTTTATAAATATTTTAGAGAATATATTCTTAAACCAATTAATTTTAGTCTTCTCATATTTTAAATATGGAAAGATTATTATAATGTATACAATATATACAATTTTATATATATATAAATTTTTCTTTTTCAGAAAGAAAATATCCCAAGTACAAATGATAATATTGAGCATTGTAAACTGTGTTTCTGCTGAAAATTTCAATAATTCTTTGGAGGAAATCATGAATTAAGTAAGTGATTTTATTTTATTGGAATTTCATATAGCATGTTTATAAATATTTTATAGAATATATACTTAAACAAAAGTAGTTTTAGTCTTCTCATATTTTAAATATGGAAAGAATATTATAATGTATACAATATATACAATTATATATTTACTATCAAACCCCAATAAGACACCCCCCATTAAGCCACCACCCTCACTAACTTCCAAGAAATTTGGCAGAACTGATCTTCCCTATGTTAATGAAATAGAAAAATCCTGATAAAACACCATTTAAAAATTTGTTTCTTGATGAACATTAATTAATAAAATATGTATTAAAACTGATAATTTTTATTTAATAAAGCTTATTTAAAGAGCATATTTACAGATTCTTATATGCATTTTTGCACAGTTTATATAATTAAGTGTTAAAATAAAAAATTCTTTTGCCATCCACCAGTAGAAATGTCTAAACAAATATTCTTTTTGGTATTGTATTTGTCCTCGATAATCCACCAAGGGAATGTAAGGTGTTTTACATTCTGAAGTTCATCAGTATTATATAACAGTATTAAAAGCTCTCTGGATTCATTTGTAACCTGCGGGATGGAGAGATGAAATTAACGGCTAATCATCTCTCTTTAAACCTGGTTCATACTTAGAAAATTTAAGATTGTAAGAATCGTTAAGAATTTAAAGAAATGGTTTCCATCATTTATCATGTACCAAGAAAATAAGAATAATGTACAGTAAGCTGTGTTCATTGTTTTACAGAGAACTCAAAATACAAGATCAGAAGAGCAGATGGACATGCTTTCTATATAGTACTATACATATGATACGTATACTATACTGTAAGTATACAGTTGTTTAGAAACGTTACGTTTGGATGTTAAATATAAATGTACTATATTTTATTAATAAATACCGAGTCCATTTTCATTTCTATACTACACGTGTTTTCAAAATAAACCGCCAACCCCGATTAGCCGCCAAAATCGTCCCCAAAACAGATGGTGGCATTTTATCGAGGTTTGACTGTGTGTATATACAGGGTGTTCCTAAAGTCCACTGAAACTTCCAGGGCAGTTTCTACTCATGAAAATAAAAAAAACAAAAATGTCCTATGAACACCAGTGTCGGAAATGCATATATAATGGATTATAGCTTTTCTAAAACGGAACTATTTTAGTAATACTCCGCTGTATTGAATAATCATAAATAACTGAAATCGTATTATTAAAATACTTCTCAAGACAATTAACGTATTTTTAAAAGATAATTTATTCTGAAAAATTATCTTTAGAGACGTGATGTTTTACTTAGAATGTAAATTGCACAAAATTTACAATCTATCTGTCATGAGATAGTGTGAGGCCCGCTGGCCCGCATGTAAGATCCGAGGATGAAATTGACAGTTCCAATGACCATTTTCCGAGAGGTGATCCTGTCGCTGGGCTGTGAGATCTCCAGATTTAAATCCATTGGACTTCTCTTTGGGGACATCTCAAAGGCCTAGTGTATCATTCCGAAGTGTCTGCACCTGACGAACTCCGAGAAAGAATTACGAATGGATTTACAGACATCAAGAACATGCCTGGGATTTGTCAAAGAGTTAGACTCTCATTTTCAAAACGTTTACAAGCCTGTATTGAGTCTGACGGAAGGCATTTCGAACATTTACTGTGATGCCCTCCTGCAGCTTTGTTCTTATTGTTCAGTTTTACTAAAATATGTAAAAAATAAGGTCATTTTGTTTGCAATTAATAAAAAGTTAACTGAATTGTTGTTAGAGGTATTTTCAAATGTTATAAAGGATGTTGATACATATTACGCGCGGATTAATACATTCTATGCCTTTCGAGTGAAAAACCGATTTATCTTGAAAAATATGCATTTCCAATACTATGTTCATAAGACATTTTTTATTTATTTTCATAAATAAAAAATGTTTGTTCTGAAAGTTTGTCGGTGGACTTTAGGAACACCCTGTATATATAAATTTTTCTTTTTCAGAAAGAAAATATCCCAAGTACAAATGTTTTATATTCCTTAGAAACAAAGTAGGCAGACATATAAAAGAAAAAAAATGACATTAATGACATGAATTGTTTTGGTATATTATCAGAAAAGAAAGTTCAATATTTATAAATAGATTAAAAGAGCATGAAGAATCCAAATAAACCAACTTGCCAAATTTAACCCTTGCACATAATGAAATTTTAATGATTCTAAATAATTTAGAACAAATTATAGAAATTATTAAACCAATGAGTGGCTCCATCTATTAATTAATAACTAAATTAGAATTTAAACAAATTTACCTGAAGATGAAAAAATCCTCCTCAGCCCGGGATCGAACCAGGGACCTTTGGAGTTCCAATTCTAGTTTAGTTATTAATAGATGGAGCCACTCATTGGTTTAATAATTTGTATAATTTGTCTAAATTACAGTGGTACCTTGGTTAACGATGGCCTCGGATAACGACGGCTTTGGTTAACGACGAGTTTTTTGAAAGAGAAAATGTCTTGGTTAACGACGCTTGTATTTAAAGAGCATATTTACAGATTCTTATATGCATTTTTGCACAGTTTATATAATTAAAAAGAATTTTTTATTTTAATACTTAACAAATAATTGATCTTTGAATATTTCAGTTATATAATTCAATATAAATTATAAATCTCAAAATATGTATATATACACATTGTAATATTTAAGAAATACAGTAAAACCTGTCAAATTGGACACCTCTGTATGTTGGACACCTGTCTATGTTAAACGACTTTTCCTGGAACTGGAGAAAAGCCTATATTTTACTATATGTCCAAACCTCTAAATCCTGGACACTTTGTAATAAGATGGACACTTTTTGATTATTGGTTCAAATAAGATCTTAAATTTCATTTAGACTTAGAAGATTAAAAGGAATTGGTGAAAGAGAAACATATAACATTGCTGAATCAGGCAATCAGATGTTTGCTGATGGCTCATAAATGCACAGTTTACTTATTACTGTAAATATGAATATTGGGCATTGAGAAAATCAAACCAAAACCTAACTAAATTATAGCCAGAATATTTTATTCAGTATTGTATCATAAAAATATTTGGACTATAATTTGGCTAATTTGATTTTATTTCTTACTTTTTCAGATTTTGAGAATTGTGTGCTGTTTCTTATGTCGCTGTGAGTAAGCTCTCCTTTGAGTGATGTTAAAAAGCAGTAAAAGAAAATTAAATGAACTGACATTAGATCAAAAGTAAATGACTTCACACAAAGTGTTATTATTCTGGATGCAATGAGATGGTTTTATGTTGCATGGCAAGAAGCTTCACAATTAACTATTCAGAAATGTTTTAAAAAAACTGGATTCCCTATAGATTTCACTGAGGAAGGAATGTAAGAGATCAATAACTTTGGCCTAGGAGAAGAATTGAGTGCCCTTCCTGAGAATTATCATCATGAAATTTCAACTGAAGATTTTGCAAATTTTGACAACAGTCTTGTTCATAATGAAGATGAAAATTCTACAGCCAGTGATTTGATTGGAAAGATTATGTTCAGCTCAATTAATGCAAAGACTTCATTAGAAGAAAAGAGAATGATTATGAAACTACAACTCTTCAAGTAGTAGTTATCCATGAAACAAATCTGGAATATGTAGAGGAATTTGAACAATATGTATTTTCTAATAATGAACCCAAGTTTGTTGAAACTCTATTTGGTGTAAGAAAAAAAATTAAGAATGTGTGGATGAAGTGTAAGTTAAATAAAAAATGGCAAACTCTACTTACAAGCTTCTTTTCAAATAAATAGTTCCTATGTTGAAAGCACTGGCAGACTGCAGTTTATATTTGCTATTTTTGCATTCCATTTAAAATAAATATTTTTTCAGTTTGATTAAATAAAGGTTTGCATTGCCATGAAAATTTAATGTTCAGTATGTTTAAAAAAATTTTAATTTTATGAATCTCTCTATGTTAGGCACATCTCTAAGTTGAACATATTTTGAAGGAACCAAATGTGTCCAACATAGAGAGGTTTCACTGTATATTATTACAAGGATATAATTTTAAATATTAAAATAATTTATAATTCATCTTGATGGATTACATATCAAACTAAAAAAAAATCTCATCATCATTGATAACTCTATGAGCAGCCATTTCATTTCATTAACTGTGGAGCTAAACCCTCGTCATAGGGCGATTAAGTTAATCTATTACTTAACTTTTGGTTAAACTCTAACTATGCTTGATGCAACGAAAAAATTTTAACCATAACTTTTGGTTAAACTCTAACTATGCTTGATGCAACGAAAAAATTTTAACCATAACTTTGGAGAGATTCAAGTCGCTAGTTAAAATAATTACTTTATTTTAAGACTATATACAATATGATACAGATATTGAGAAATTGATCGGTCCAGCATGGGAACATGGAAAGAGAGTAGTATAGACATGTCTACATTCGTTGAGTGGCGAGATGGAAAGTGAAGTCTGAATGGAGACACAGCAACTCCTAGCGGCTGGCGGAAGTTCCGGTCTAAAGTTGAACTTTACCCTTGTTGCCAGCTATCCGCCGCACACTCCCCCCCGCAGAATCTGACTAGGTAAGGTAGCGTCTGGGGAAGTGCACTGTTCTTCTGGAGCGTGTAGTTTTTATGATCGTGTCTCGTTGCTTATTTGTTGTGATCGACTTGAGTCTTGTTCTCTCTTGCGTTTGGTTCTTGGCATCAGCTACATGAAATGCTGGTTTCAGTCTGTCAATGGAAATCGTGCACTTATGTCTATTTATTTCTAAATGAAAAGTTCGTTCACTTCTATGAAGGATTTTGTAAGGTCCATCATAGGGAGTCTGTAGAGGTTTTCTTACCCTGTCGTGCTGAACGAATGGGTGCACTTACTCAGTTGTGGATGAATAAAAACTGTTTGTGTTGCGTGATTAGAAGTTGGTCTGGGTCGTATATACGTGAATTGTTCTTTCAGTTCTTCCATCAGTTGTTTTGGTGTAGTATCTCTTGGCATAGGGCTGAATATTTCACCAGGCAGGCGGAGACTCATCCCGTAGACTAACTCTGCTGTTGGAGATTGAATGTCCTCTTTAAATGTAGTGTGAAATCCTAACAGGATCATAGGCAGAGCTATAGTCCAGCGTTCTGTATTGTATGCTTTAAGTGCTGCCTTGAGTGGTCGGTGGAGTTCTTCCACTAGCCTATTAGCCTGTGGTGATATAGTGATGATCTGATTCTTTGAACACCCAGTAGACGTGATAATGCTTGAAATAGTGCACTCTTGAATTGTCTCCCTTGATCAGTTGTGATTCGAACTGGAACACCGAAGCAAGTTATCCAGTTTTCATAGAATCCTCTAGCAACCGTGTCTGCTGTTATGTTGGCCATTGGTACGGCTTCCAGCCAACGGTTAAACCTGTCTATCATAGTCAGACAGTAATGTTTTCCTACCGATGGTGATAACGGGCCGACAATGTCTAGGTGGACATGTTCGAATTGACATATTTGGTCAGGAAAGGAGCCTGTTGGTGCTTTAGTGTGTCTAATGATTTTTGATCGTTGGCAAGGAATACACTGTTTGGCCCAGGTATTGCAATCTCTGTTGATTGAAGGACAAATGTAACGCGACCAAATCAATTTGTTTGTACCTCTAGTTCTTGAATGGGATAGTCCGTATAGGAGCCTTCAATCACCCAATCCAAGGCTTTGGATGTGGGGGGACTCCTAGTCCTTCAGTGTAATTGGGCCCGTGCTACTGTTTTTCGGAATTGTGTTTGTGCAATGGATTCTGCTCTTTCTTAGTTTGTCCCTAAGTTTGGGACACTATGTGGTGCTTCTTCTGTGGTGTGGAACTGCTTCCTCTGCCTGTGGTGTTCTGTCCCTGCTTCGGCTGCTCTTGTGTTCGGCAGACTTCTGTGTAGTGGACTGTTCAAGGAAGTTTTCCACTTTCTTCTCGGTGAAGACTTCTGTCTCTCTGTGGTGTCTTTGTTGTAGTGCTTCAGTAGTGGTTGCCGGCTTCTGTGCTTGTGACTGCTCTTCGTTCTCCGTGGGACAAGTTCTCCCCGAGTTCTTCGTCTTCTGCCTGCTGTGTCCTATCCCTGCTGGATTTTGGTTGGGAATCCTTCTGTGTGCGCTGCGTGGACTCTGCTGTTCCAAACAAGTTCTCTGAGTCTGTTTGTTGTGCTTCTGGTCTGCACATCAGTTTCTGGGACTGCGCGCCATTTTTTTCTTTTCTTTTCTTTCTTTTTTTTTTTGTATTTGGCTGATCTTCTCTCTTTTCCATCTAGTGGCCTACCAACACTCCTTCTGGTAGGAGACTTACTTCTATTTCTTGTTCTTTCCTTTCTTCTTCTACTTCATTCTTCTTTTTCAAGGGTAAAACCACTGAGTACGCCCTCTACCGCTTTGTTTGAAAGAAATAAAGAAAGTCTGTGTAGAGTGTTGAAAACCTGTCGTCGATGGTTTTTTGAGATATAAGGTCTCGCTGTCTTAGTTGAAATATTGCAATACAGTGTTATGTTAGAATCTGGTAGAGTTATTTTTTTTATGAGGAGGCTCTGCGGATTGTTGACCAGGTTGGTTAATTCAGGATCGAGTTCTTGTGCTTTAGCAATTTCGTCATAATTTATGGGATTTGGCATTTGGATCATAGTTATTCTGGACAGTGTGTCAGTCATGATGTCTTCTACTTTGATATAATGAATATGTGTGCTGAACTGGGATATAAAATCCAGTTGTCTATATTTTTGTGGAGAGCATTTGTTCAGTTGTTGTGTGAAAGCATAAGTGATGGGTTTGTGGTCTGTTAGAATTGTGAAGTCTCTCACTTCAAGCATGTGTCGGAATTGTTTTATGGACATATAAATGGCTAGAAGTTCTCTATCATAAGTACTATACTTGCATTCTGTTGGTGATAATTTTCGAGAGAAAAATGCAAGCGGTTGAGGTGTGTTGTCAATTAGTTGGAACAGTGCTCCACCGATTGCATGATCTGAAGCATCAGTTTCGAAAATTAATTTTGCGTTGGGCTTGGGGGTGAGCGAGAAGTGTTGCATGCGAGAGCAGGCATTTGCAATTTTGAAATTCTGTTTCAGCTGCATCAGTCCAGTTCAGTTTGGTGTTGTCAGTTCTTTTTCCTCCTTTTAGGTAATTGTTTAACATGACCAGATTATGGGCGGCATGTGGTAAAAATGGTCTGAAGAAATTGAGGAGGCCAAGGAAGCGTCTCAGTTCCTTGACAGTTGTAGGTCTTGGGTAATGGTGGATAGGTTCAACCTTCTCTGGCAAAGGCATAGTTCCAGTTCCTGAAACTAAATGTCCTAAGAAGTTGATTTTGCTTACACCAAAAACATTTCTGGAAACGTTTATTGTGAGGCCGTAATCATTAAGTTTTTGAAAAACCATACGTAAATGTGTTTTATGTTTGTTTTCAGTTTCGCTAAAGATTAGGATATCGTTGAGATAGATGAAACAGAATGGGAATGTGCCCAGTATCTCATTCATGAATCTTTGGAACGTCTGTGCGGCTCCGCAGAGGCTGAAATTTAGATACGGAAATTCGAAAAGTCCGAATGGTGTGCAAATAGCCATTTTTGGTATATGTTCTGGATGAATGGAAATATGGTGGTAAGCATGTACGATGTCAATTTTTGAAAATATCTTTTTACCATAGAGGGCATTTGAAAAATCTTGGATATGTGGTATTAGATAATGATCGGGTACGGTTTGGGCGTTTAATCTTCTGTAATCACCAACTGGTCGAATGCTGCCCGATTTTTACTTACCACGTGTAATGGTGATGACCATGGGAATTTAGACGGCCTACATATTCCCTGTTCTAGCATAAATTGAAATTCATTCTTTACTGCGTCGTAAATTGTTGGGTTTAGTCTCCATGGTTTGCTGTATACCGGTGGACCGGTAGTCTTTATAAAATATACAGTATTATGTTGTACAGCCTTAAGTTTAGGGGTTATTTTGAGTATTTCAGGATATTCCTCTAGAATTTTGTGATAGTCGCTATTTCCTGTGATTAGTTTAACAGTAGAATGTAGGGGCAATTGGGCTATTGTACCATAGTTCTCAAGTTTTGTAATTCTATCAATCAGTTTTATCCTTTTAAATCCACAAGCAGACCATGGTGTCATATAAAGTCTGCACCTATAATGGGTGTTGTAACTTGCACAATGACGAATTTCCATTGAAAACTTCTGCGGAGTCCAAGGTTAAGAGTAAGTAACCGTGTTCCAAATGTTTTGATTTGAGATTTGTTTGCCACATACAGTACGAGTAGTTCTGGTGTCGCATTCTGCCTGTTTTTCGGTAGTGGAATAAATGATAAGTCACTACCAGTGTCTATGAGGTACCTGCTATTCGTACTTTTGTCGTAAATTGATAATCTGTAACAAAGGCTGCTGCCACTCTGGTCTGATTGAGTGGCAGCGGTCACTCGTTTCCCTGCTGGTTAAACATACACAGTGCCCTGCATTTACGAGCATTCACTCCAAAATGGTCATGGTAGAAACAGTACTTTGTGTCTGATTTGCGCTCTATCCCAGTATGGTCCTGATGTTTATGCTCTGCTTTTGACTGTCTTCGTGTGCTTCCCTGATTGCGGGATCTTTCTCTCGACAGCCGTTCGATTTGTCGTGTTAGATGTGCTATTTGCTGGCGTAGGTCAGCAATGTCTGCTTGTGTGGCCGCAGCAATTGTGGGCGGGTCTGGCAAAGTAGTAGTATACACTGCAGTGTTTTCTATGGCAATCTCGTAAATTTTATCAGCGAGTATCGTTAGCTGGGAGAGACCTTCTGTAGAGGCGGATAAGATAGATTGTACGTTTGTGAGAAGACGTTGCATCCAAAGGTTTTTTAAGAATGCGTTGGTAAGTTTTCCTCCAGCTAGCTCCCTCATCTGTCTTAGCAGAAATGAGGTTTATTGTCAATTCGCTCAAAAGTTTTTTTATTCGCCAGTTCTCTGATTCTGTGAACTCAGCAATCAGACGTTCCTTTAGCATATCGTACTTTCTGTTGTTTGGTAGCTGAAAAATGATATCGCTCACATGTGTGAGTGTATCCACGTCAAGAGATGCCACTAAACTGGCGTATTTCGTTTCATCCACAGTGATGCTGGATAAGACGAACGCAGCTTCCACTTGTACAAACCAAAGTTGGATATTGTTGCGCCAGAATTGTAGAAGTTTGAGTGCTATTCAGTTAATTTGTCCCGGGGTCGTGTTTAGGCATATCATTGTTTTGCATGATTACAATTGATATCTTATATCGACAGGATTGCAATACGAGTAAAAAAAAGTGTGTGTCATTAAGGTTGTAAGGGCGAGGGATGTAATCGAAATATTCATCCATACGTCATTTCCTGACCAAACTGAGGATATCTGATCAAGTCTTACCTGCTCATTGTCTGGGCCACGTGGTATAATCCATTTCCATCGGGTGATGAACAGTGCCGGATCTAGTTAGTGCGGGGCCCGATTGGAATATTTTTTGAGTTTTATATTCTTTATTTTTCGTGTAAAAATGTTGTTGGCTTTATATTTTTGGGACGCAGCTTATAGTAAATTAAGTAGGTACTCTGTACTTAAAGAATTATGCATTATTTTATAATTATATTTCTTACATTCAATATTTTATTGTTAAAATGCCTTGAATTTCAAATAAATTGTTATTAATTAATGTTTTAAATCGAAATAATTACATATATATCTTTTAAACCTCAGAACACTTTTACCAAAACTTTTCCGAGAGACAAGAGGGAGCACCAGTTTTACTTACTCCAGGGCGCTGAATATGTAGCTAT
The DNA here is from genome assembly GCA_000484575.1 of Olivierus martensii. Lineage (NCBI taxonomy): Eukaryota > Metazoa > Arthropoda > Arachnida > Scorpiones > Buthidae > Olivierus > Olivierus martensii. The sequence goes on along the minus strand of AYEL01059468.1, from coordinate 30,051 downwards.
GCCACTGTCCAGAGGTGGGACATTTTGAGGTGACAACGAAAATGCTTTCATTTATATTGTTCAGAAATATTCGAGGTTAGGTTAGTTTTATTACGCCGCCATATCCTCATGGGATATTCTGTATCTGGCGGCGGCCATTTATAGCTCCCATCAGAGGCTGGCCAGCACCCATGATGGGGTCAACCGGATGGTTGAAGGATGGGGTTCAACAGGCCGGGCCCGGACCCCTCCTGAAAAATTGGAGGTGTGAGACCCGGATTTGAACCCGGATCCTCCAGGGTGGTAAGCCAAAGCTTTACCACGCGGCCATCCGGCCGACTCAGAAATGTTCGAATTCGAGATGATGTCATAGCGACATGGAGTGACACACTAATGGTCAGAGGATAGATTTTGGGTCAGAGTCATAAAAACCTTTCATCGAAAAATATATTTTTTCTAACATATTGAGTTATAAATTGAGGCCCCTAAAATCGTGAGGTCCGGGATAGCTGCTCATCTTTCCACTCTCTGATGGTTACTGGTTATACAATTTTTTATGATCTTACCGAATCAGAAAACGCAATTATAATCTTAAAAATTATTATTTAGACACTAAACGATACTTTTAGCTTTGCATTCTTATACGACGGTGTTCCGTTCCAACGTCTCCGTTATAAGTCGAGGATGTTTTTAATTCTTGATTTGTTTATTTTCATAAATAAGGTTTCTATTTAATTTAAAACCGTTAAACTTAAAACTTTCCTCGCCTTTTTTTACGTTGGAATTTTCATCAATAGTACTATTTCTCTTACTGGACATGAGAGTTTCGACAAGATACAATAATAATAGCTTTGCTTGCCACTAATTGCGATGCTGCGATGCGTATACGAAAGCAATGCGATACGTGTATGTAGATGCAAGCGGCAAAATTGAATTAGAGAATGTTTTAGTGATAATTTTTGGCAGTAATTCGTTCTTGATTCGAACTTATTTTGTTAATTTATCAAAATTTTCAACAGTAATCATATGTATAATCAAGAATTAAAAACATCCTCGACTTATAACGGAGACGTTGGAACGGAACACCGTCGTAAGTCGAGGACTATCTGTATAAGAATGCAAAGCAAAAAGTATAGTTTAGTGTCTAAATAATAATTTTTAAGATTATGATTGCGTTTTCTGATTCGGTAAGATCATAAAAAATTGTATAACCAGTAACCATCAGAGAGAGGAAAGAGGAACAGCTATCCCGGACCTCACGAATTTAGGGGCCTCAATTTATAACTCAATATGTTAGAAAAAATATATTTTTATACTGTTTGAGCTTCAATGTTTGTCAAAATTTGAAATTCAATATCAATGTTTTCGCTTTTCATGTACACTTACCACTGTATATTATAGAACTCAATATGTTAGAAAAAATATATTTTTATACTGTTTGAGCTTCAATGTTTGTCAAAATATGAAATTCAATATCAATGTTTTCGCTTTTCATGTAGGCTACACTTACCACTGTATATTATATCACTGCTAATGTTAAAGCGCATAAAACTTCTATGAAATAAATAAATGTTATAATTGAATAATTGATTAAATGCCATTGGTTTTTATTTTCTTGGACAACTAATATTTTCTCAAAAATATTAATTGTCCATGGCCTCGCATTTTCTCTGAAAGGCACTGTTTATAACCATAAGTGTTTGAAACGTCTAATAGATTCTAAAAACATGCAAGACGATATTAACTCAAACTGAAAAATTATTTTTCGAATATGTTTGTACTCATTTTGTATTGAATGTTTCTCTGTAAAATTCTAGAATTATGTAATGTTTAGCGTGATCTTTTAATATGTCCTATAAATTTATGAATTTTTATTATTTAATATGCTTGTATAGCATCGTTTCCTTTCCTTAAATAAAGTTAATAAACGAAGAACATTATCTGTTCTCCCCACGTAATGTAAACAAATTCAGATTGCACACTTTATTTATTCTTAAATATTCAAAGTATGTAATCCTTTGTTCCTTTAAAAAATGGCTCAATAACAAATTTAAATTTTAAAGCTGAACCAAACTGTTAACTTAGTGATTAGAGTTGCTACCGGATGTGCATTTTCAATAATCTCATCGGACCATAGCTACTCCAAGGCCAGTTATACTCAACCAAATCTAATCGTGAATTATTTTAAAAGCAAAATTTGAACGCTTTGCACGAAACGTAATCTGTAGTTTGCTGTTTGCTTTAAAAGAATATAGCTAGATTTATTTATTTATATAAATTTTCATGCTACAAGCATGATGTTAGTCGTTTAGTAAGTTATAAGTCGCTCGTTCTTTATCAAAATTTCATCTCAGCAAGAGCTGTATTCTTTCATATTAAATTATTAGGTTATAACGTTCATAGATTCGTATTCTTATTTATTAAACAAAATATTTTCTGGCTACATTATGTATTTGTGTATATTTAATCATGCAAGATTCATTGAGACGTCTTGTTTATGGTTCTTTATTCTGTACCTACGAAAATTTTTATTTTAGAAGGTTTCAAACATAACTATGGAGATTTTAATCAACGAAATTATAAAATTTCTAATTTTTATAAGCTTAACAGCTTCATTAATAATCAGGGGAAAAAGTTATGTTCGTTTAACTCAGGGGTTCTTAATCGGAGGGTATCCATACCCCTTGGAGCATGCATGGGACTCGATCTCTAAATTTTAGTACAGTAAATTCAAGCTGTTGACATATTTGGAAGTCTTAAGGGCAACTAATATAAGAAATGGTGATGATTATTTCGACAGTCAAGTGAAGGGGGTATGGATCATTGGACAATCTATTGGGGATCTGGAGTTATTAAAAGGTTAAGAATTCCTGGTTTAATGAGCGAGATATTTCAGTTTGATTAAAATTTATAAAAAATTCGCAACATTTTTCTTAAAATAAAGTAACCAAAACGATCTTGATAAAAGGATCAGAGCATAAAAATATCGTAATTCTAACAGTTTCCGAAATTTTAATCTTTCTGAATGAATACTTTTTATTTTCTAAGAAAAGAACACCAATAAAAAATTATTTATTTATTATTGCTTTTGTTGATTATTCTTTTTTTTTTCTTGCAAAAATAAATTTTTCTTGTGAATTTTGTATTTTATGAATGCAATTTATTCCTTGATCGATTTTTTTCTTTTATTATTATTGAATATTTTACGATCTTTCGTTTTGTTGCGCATAATTACATTTGGTATCAAACAATTCGATCAAATTTAAAATGTAAACAACAATTTAATTCTCAATCTCATTAGATTTGTACTTCTTTCAATCTATTGTTATGGATTTCTTATACTGGAGACGAATAAGAACTGCTTCTTGTTAGCAGTGAGAGTCGGAATCCGACAACTTCAAATTGACTTTTCGCTTCATCGTTCTTATTGTGCTTCTTACGATTTTTATTCACTATCCGAAATTTGTCATAAGTTTCCCGAGGCAAACCTTCGTTTCTCCAATTTGTTATATGTCCTTATCTTTACACATTCACCTTATCCTTCCATCTAGCGAAATATGCAAGGAGAAAAAAATTCGAGCAGAAAGATTTTGAAGATTATCAATCATGAGGTCGAATTGGAAATAGTTCGTAATATTTTGGAAATTCAGTTAAATAAAATCGATTCTTATCAAACTTATCCTTCAGTTATTCTTAATATTTCTATGACATCATAATCACAATTATCCTTCAGTTATTACTTAATATTTCTGACTATCATAATCACTTATCCTTCAGTTATTCTTAATATTTCTATGACATCATAATCACAATTATCCCACTGATGTTTCTATAAAGATCAATCATTAAATAACTTCAAATTAAATAAATTAAATTTATTTAACTTGAAGTAATTTTGTTAAATAAATTAAATGAAAAATGCAATTATTTATCGACATCTCTCGTACGAAGATCAATGCAGCAAGTATAGTCAGCATCCCTTTAGATCCGCATCACTTGTTTTATACAAGTAATCTTTCAATCCTCTATTAGTTAAAAAGTAAAGAATGTTAGATGAATTATAGAATTTTATTGTTTCCTTCACTTAAATTCAATTTAAAATGAAAAATATGTGTATATATTTACTGTTCTGGAAGACAGTAATAAGTTAGATAACGAAGGAACAAAGGAATCTTAACTTTTAAAACTTAATACTCCCTACAGCTATTTTTAACTGGTTTATTGATCTCATTGACTGTTTCAGTGTGCTACGGATCATCAAAGATTATGTTTTACAGGATTACTGAGAATTATATCTTGTTCTGATATGTGGATTAGTGATAATCTATAATGTTTAATCGTAAAGATTAAATATAAATTATTCAGTTTACAAAACCGCAATCAACATTTATCAAACTAAAATATAAGATAATTATTCTGCTTGGTGACCTGAAAGGTTTTTAATGTCTCCATAAAATTTATTTACCGATTTTTAATGCTTTAAATTATTTTTATTTTCAGATATATTTTCAGTTATTCGAGAGGGAAAATTAGATTTGTTTAATTTTTTTTTAATTCATAAAAGAAAAAATTATTTTTATTTTATTTTTTTATTTTGGTTCATTACAAAAATTAGAAATTTTATATATTATGTTCGATATTTTTAAAAATTAAACGTGATTAAAAAAAAACATTCTTAATTTTATTGCATCTTGATTCAATTTAATTAAGCAAAAATATATTATAAATATATTGAAAATTTTAATAATAAAGCTCGATTTAATGCACCAACAGGCAAATAAATGCAAATCACTAATAAAAGCAAAAATTGAAAAAATTCTATAGTTAAAAATTAATTATAGATAAATCTTGCTAAATTTCTAGTTTGTAAAAAATTAAATGCAATTTCTGATGGATAATTACAGTTTTATTGCTGTGTACAGAGTGAAATTTATGAGAAAAAAAAATAATCTAAAGGTTCGAACATGAACTGTTTATGTGTTGCTACATGGATATTATTGATCCTTTCTTACTTAGATTGCAAACCGCATAATGAAAAGAAGATAGGCAGCAGTTTAGTCTGATACGATTGCTTTTCATTATTAAAACCTCATGCGATGTTATAAACATTATTCACGAGTAAACTTTCATATTATTTTTCCTGTGAGGTGGTTAAACAGTGAGCATAATCGATTATTTTAACAGTAAAAATACACTCTCTAGGTCTTCGCTTCTTCTCATTGAGTTCTGGTAATATTATATTAAAAGTAGAAATACTTCCTGCTATAAATTTATATTAATTATTCTCAAGCATCCATATAAATTCTTTATGCAAGTAGAGTGAATTAAATATCGTTGGCAGATCCAAATACTAGTTTGGGCTAATCAAGATTTGCTGAGAAAACTTTCTTTATCAGCTTAACTGGATACCCTTTTGTCTGAAAGATTGATGTTAATGGCTACTAGCAAGTTACAAAAACCAGTTCTATATTACAAAGAGATAATTGTCTTTGTAACACAGATTTTTATCTTCTGAATATCTCTCCTTAAAAAGAAAGTAAAAATAAAAATAAAAATAAAATTTTGCTTTTAATTTAATTGTGAAAGAATTATAGTTTGCAATTTTTCTTCTTTTTCCAATTATTATGGATAATATAATACCGGAGGAGTGCTTTAGTTTGAAAATTTATTAATATTATTATTTTTTTTAATTAAAAATAAAAATATCGTCGATAAAAATGCTAGAATTTTCTTAAAGACAATCAGTGCTGTCGAAAATTAATTATGTATTTTTAAGATGATTTATACAAGTCAGCACAAAATTTATCAAAGAGTTAATTACTATCTATGATGGATTACTGCATCCCAAAAATGACAAGAGACAAATCAGTAAAGAATTCCTTTAAAAGATGTTTTGTATATCGAAGATATCAATCATGTTATATGTTGATGTCTATGGGATAATTACGATTCTCTAAATTATACGCCAGGCCATTAAAAATGTTTAGTGCTTCTCCTCGAATATCTTTCTGAAGGGTCTTATTGAATATATTTTATGGTAAAAGATATCCATAAAATCTGTGTGCATTTTTAAGATTCTAAACATAGATTTTTATGAATATCCTATATTATATTAATATTATACCGATGAAATCATGTTTACAATGTACGTTTTGATCCATAATACATGTTTAACTTGTGTTTATTGAAGTGTGTATATGCAAATGTGACACTGCAAATTTCCCTAATTAGACTACACGCGAGAAAGGTAACTCGCATGTTAGACAATTTTATAATTATATCATGGTAATGTTTACAAGATAATTGTGAATTTTTAACAATGGAATAATAATTGAAAACAATGGAAATAACATCAATGTTTATCATCAATAGTACAAGTTGTGTACATAAGTTTTGATTGAAAAAATTTATTAATTAAATTAAACTGAAAGCATCATTAATGCTTTTTTATAACTTTCATGAAAATTCTTATGTAAACACTTAAAAAACAATACTTAATATTTGAAATTTAATCAAACTTTTACGTGACGACAACATCGGAAGACAGTATTGGGTCTATGGGAGTGTATAGTAGTCCTATAGTATCTGATGACAGCATTGGAAGTCAGTATTGAGTCTATGGAAGAGTATAGTAGTCCTATAGTAATCCTATATTACCTGACGACAGCATCGGAAGTCAATATTGAGTCTATGGGACATTATAGTAGTCCTATAGTAATCCTATAGCACCTGATGACAGCATCGGAAGTCAGTATTAAGTCTGTGGATCCTATAGTAATTAGGATTCCATAGACTTAATACTGACTTCAGATGCTATCATCAGGTGCTATAGGATTATTATAGGACTACTATAATCTCCCATAGACTCAATACTGACTTCCGATGCTATCATCAGGTGTAATTCTATTGCTATTTGTATTTAAGTGGTCTATGTAAGCATATATATTAATAGTCAAACGTGGCTGGCTAGCTGGATGTCCCTTTTTCAGTTGAACTACTGTACCGATTTCTATAAATAGGATATTTTTAGAAAGGTCTAATTTTTGGATATTTGTGAATGAACTACTGTACCGATTTCTATAAATAGGATATCTTTAGAAAGGTCTAATTTTTGGATATTTGTGAAAGTCAAGTAGATTTTTTTTAGAAAGGTCTAATTTTTGGATGTCTGCGACAGTAAAAATTATTTGTTGTTATTAATAATTTAAAAATTAAAAAATAAAAATTACATTGAAATTGTAGTTCTCCTAAAAAGACAGAATTCGCAGATGGAGCTGTAATGTAATAATGGATGCCATTTTATGATTCTCTTTTGGATTCCCTACACGAGTTCAGAGGTGTTTTTCGTCGTTATATACAGTATTATAAAATTAAATCACAAGATTATATTTCCGCTCATTTATATGAGCGGGTAATTTCTAGTATTAGTAATTAAAAAATCCAAATAAAATATTACAGAATTTCGATCAGAATTTTAGAAAACGGTACATTAGAAGAAGCTAGTGTTTATTTTTTTTATAGCATTAGCTTGATTTATTAAGAGAATTTCGGTAAGTTTTCCTGTACACAGTTTACACGAACCGATAAACTGACTCCACAAATATTTCACGAAAATAAAAATTTCCTAGATTGGAAACTCCGAAAGAGAAAGCGAAGTAGAAAAGAAAGGGTGAAATGTGGCGAAAGAAGAAATTTCGAAGTTTTTTTTTTTTTTTTTTATAAATACAACACTACAAATCCTAACAATAACTCGAACAATAAATTGTTAAATAAATTGGAAGAAGAAAATTGCATTTCTTTTAATAATTGTCGATCGATATTTTATAAAAGTTTGAATATAAACAAATTTCCTCGTCTGTTATATTCCTTTCTTTAAACAAAATCATAGAATTAGTTGTCTTCTTGCATCTTTTATTTATTAAATTTAAAAATTTAAATAGATAAAAGATTTATTTAATTTCAAATAAAAATGTGAATTTTAATGTCTTTTTGTAAGAATTTAAAATTGTATAAAGTTTTAAAAAAATTCAATAATTGTCGAATTTTTTTTTTTTTTATGGCAACATTTTAATATTAAAATATTTGAAATATTCTCTTTCAAAACTTTTATGCTGTCTAGAAAATTAATTTATTGTTTAAAAATGCAATAGATAAATAATAAACTTGTACTGTTCGTTTTTTCTCTACTTTCTTCCTTAAAAGAATTTTTTAATAATGTCTCCATTAAATGCATTAAACTCTCACAAAAAATAATTTCTAAAATATTCAAGTATTGCAGTTATTTATATTTTCGTGCATTTTAATAACGAAAAAAAAATTTTTTTTCTCTCTAATTTTGAAGATACGAAATTTGAGCGCCATTTTTGACTTCAAAATGGCATCCAGACGGTTTTTAAAAGTTTAAATATTTGATGGCAGGAAATTTCCTCGAAAATTTTCTAATTTTATCTTAAATACTTGCGAGATATATCTTTAACAGAAAGAAAAAGTAATGTAAAATCAGGACAACTTTCGGCTCCAGAATGTAGCGCAAGTTATAACTTAATAATAATAAAAAAAATCAGAGAAAAGTATTCTTATCAAAAGAAGAGAGTAGAGATTCTAATTTTTATCTAAAAGCTGTTTTTTATGTTCGCTATCAAAATTACACCCGCAGGAAATTCAAGTAATTTGTTTTCGTTCAATGAATTTACTCTACTTTTCTATTTTATTTTATTAAAAAAAATTTTTTTAATGTTCTTTGGGAGCATCGAGATTGAAACTAAATCTCAATCTTCTTCTACTTAAATAAAATTAAAAAAAGAAAGAAAGAAAATGAGATAAATCAGTTCATTCCGTAAGTAATTATGTACCAATGAGTAATTCATAATGTTTAATAGCTGGAATAATGTTTATCTTTAAATATTCTACTTTTTTTCTCGAATAAAAAGAATTCGAGATTCAACAGATCTTTAATAATAAGAATAACGTTTCTTTAGTGAGCAAATATAAAATTTATAAAGTTTAACATCAGAACGAACATTAAAAGAAAAAAAGCATTGATTTTATGGTTTTACAAGTGGGGCTAGAAAATAATTAAATGAGGAAATGCATACAATTTTAGATTTTTGTGGGAGATTATAAGGTAGTTTGTTACAGAACACTTTCAATAAAGATTAAATATCTCTTCTAGAAGAGCTAGGAAAAAAAAGAAGCCAAGTTGCAAAAATGTTCACATTAGCATTGATCGTATTACATGGTTGCGTGCAAATATTCTGACCTTTTTTTACATTCGATTAAGTTCATGTAATTATATCAATTGCCGATTTTACTTTTTTTTCCTACTTTAAAATATTATAGTCTATTGATCTTCAGTTAAAGAAATTTATCTTTAATTTTAAGACACTTTTTTTTTTCCTAGTTTCTTTAATTTAACTGATTAAATTTAAAAGAATTAATTAATTATCGATTTATTTTATTACTCTTTATTGCCATAATTACTACTTAAATTTTAGAATGGTTAATTTCGACAGAAATTACAGTTGTTTATTTTTTAAATATTTAACAATTTTTTGTTTTTAAAAATTAAATTGTTACTCGCTCCTTAAGAGTTTATATATATGTGATTAATGCGTTTACGAATGATATATATATATTTTTTATTTTATCCGCTTTTAAAAATTATATTTAAAAAAATGATTTGAAAATTTTAATAACTAACAGACTGTAAAATATGAAAAACATTAATAGGCTATAAGCCATTAAAATACAAAGAAATAAACCTTTAAAAAAATGTATTATGTTTAAAAGCACCAAACAAAAATATTACACATAAATATTTACATTCCGTATCTTAACAACATAACTATGTATCATTTATATATTACATAACTCATAAACATATTTTGTATCTTAAAATTGCAGTAATGCAATATAATGCTTTTAAAACTTATAAAACAATAATTTTTCACGCTTTAGAATATGCATGAATTAACATTTTTTTTAATATGTTTTCGGTATATTTTTAAAAATTTATTTCATAATTTTATATTTTTATGTTTAAAAAACACGAAAAGGGTGAAAAGATCAGAACGGATTATATTCTTCTAAATATGAGATATATTTAATGATTATATGTTCCATGAAGAAATTAATATTTTTTTTTATGTTTTCAGTGTACTTTTAACAAATTTACTTCATATTTTTATAATTTATGATTATATTTTTATGTTTAAAAACAAGAGATGGGAGCCATCACAATGAATTATATGGATCTGAATATGCGATATATTTTAATGTTTATACGTTTCACGAAAGAATTAATATATTTTAATATATGTTTTCGGTATATTTTTAAGAAATATATTTCATATTTTTATATATTTATGTTTAAAAAAACACGAGAAGGGGTGAAAAGATCAGAAAGCATTATCATTAGGACGTTCTTGATGCGTTAACATTAATATTTTAAGGTGAGTATGCCGTGAAGTTTCTTTGTTATGTTTTTTCCCTCCTACTTCTTCTTTTTTCGTGTTTATGCGGCTTGTTTATCGCATTAAGGTTAATATCTCTCGGGGGCTTTAAAAATCAAAATTGATTTCGACTCGACCTTGTTTATCTTCGTAATGATTAAAAATTAAGTTAGTGTTTATCTAAATATGAGATATATTTAATGATTATATGTTCCATGAAGAAATTAATATTTTTTTTTTTTATGTTTTCAGTGTACTTTTTACTTCCGATAAATTAAAAATACATTTTTCTGTATTTTCTTATCACAACTTTAAATTGATGTAATCAATAACCTCAGGTTATGTGAGAAATAAATTTCATAAACATTTTTTTTTTGTTTCTTGTTTTTGTTTTAATAGATTCTCTCTCTCTTTTCTTTTATTAAAAAAAGATTGAAATAATTATAAATAAAAGTTTTTTTATAATCAGACATTTTTGAAGAAAAATTTAAATAATCATAAAATTTCCAATTTTTTTAAATTAAAGAATTAAAATTTTTTTTTATGTTAGATTAAAATGCTTAAGGCCACTCATCATTGCAATTGAGCATTGATAAAGACCAGCTTTGGAAAAAAAAAAAAAAATGATTCGGTGAAATTTATGGTAAACCTAAACATAAATGACAGAAAATTTATAAGAAAAATAAATACATCCCAGAACAGCACAGAAATGCAATCGTTCCAGTGAATACAGCTGACACGTATGACATGGAATTGGGTCAGTTTTGACAATCGGCTTGCATCCTTAATGCAATTATATAGAATATTTTAAAATTACTATTCGAAATTATTTATATATAACTTTATTTGCTACTTTATAATTACTTCATTATTAAAATTTTTAAAGTTAAAATAGAAATAATTCTGATAAATGTTAAAATATTGAAATATACACAAAGAAACGTTTTTAACCACTGTCAACTATTCTACATCAGCTTTGCTTATCCATATGCTAACTATTGATATATTACGTTTCATTTAAATTGTAACTTTTCATATTCCTATAATACTTATTTTCTGAATTATAAATGCAATATTCTATTTGAAATTAATACCGAAAACGAATGTGTCTTAAAAGATAAAAATATTCAAATTAACCAATATATTAATTTTTTATTAATTTTTTGCTTTTAGTAAATATACTTAATTGTTATCTTTCTTTTTCATTTTATTTGTACTAACTAAACGTTCAACAAAAAAGAACACACGATAAAAATATTTTATTTCATTTGAACTTGAAGAAATAAAATACAGTATTGTTTTATTAGTTTAATTAATAAGAAAATAGAAAAATTAATAACAGTTTAATTTTTTAAGCAGTTTTATCTTATTTTTGTAACACTGCAGGGTTTACTGAACATTAATGTTTTTTTAGTAAGCTTATGAGTAGTAAATAAAATACATTTTTTCATGTATTTAAAATATACTGTAATTAAAAAATTTTTTATTACAGTTAAATCTGTTAATTGTTTTTTATTTGATAATCATATTGTATAAAAAGCAAGTCATTTTGGAAAATGTGAAAAAATAAATTTTATGTTTTTTATATTCAATTATCATTTCATCTTAAATTACTTAGAAATACGATCTATTTATCCTGAAAATTTGATATTCCTATATTTGAGACAAAAAATAAATATGATATATACTGTATATCTGTATATATATATAAAACGTATAATTTAATTAAAATAATTAAACGAGTTTCAAATTTTACATTTTTATATTTCTAAATCTCTCCTCTTGCAACTATTAAATTCAATTACATTAACATTTTTTTTTTAATTAAATTTTAAAACTAAAAGAAACTTTCGAGCTGAAACATTAAAAATCAGATTTTTTTTGTTATAATGCCATATATTTTAAGGTCTTCTATAATGTATGAATTTATTTGTAACGAAATGTAGAATTTTTAAGAAATATTTAAAAATATTGTGTTATATTGTTAAGATTCGTTGTAATGTGAGATTCCTGAAATTCGATTTTATTGAATAAGTATGTTTTCAGATAATGGTAGAATAAATATTGTGACTTTCAATTTTTAGCGATAAAAATAATCGTAAAATTTAGTAAATCGCTTTCTCTCAAAACATAAAAAATTATTCTAAATGGAAAATTTTTTAGTAAATATTTATTCATATCATCGTCAACAAAAAGTTTTTAAATGAATATTATTCATTGTTAATTTAAACGGTAGAAATCTTATATTAGAATATTAACATAAATAAAAAATATATATATATACAGTAATACAATGACTTACGCGAACTCGAAGTTATGCAGTTCTTGATTTTTTCGTTTGGCAACACTGCTGTACATTATCATGCTGTGATACGCATTGGACGCGTTTTGCGCGAACTCTACGTTCACGATTACTATTCTACTATCGGCGAAAGTTAAGATTGTTTTGTTGTGTGTTTTCTAAATCTTTAAAAATCTATGTCGTCCAAACGAAGTAAATCTGATTCTCCTGCACCCAGTAAGAAAATGATTACTAGATCTTTGGAATGTAAACTTGACATTATCAAGGATTTTGATAACAATGAAAATTTGTGAATTGCCAAAGAAGTTTGAGCTACTGGAATCCGCAGGGCATCTTGGCAAAGATTTAAAAATTTTAAATAAAATCGACAGTGTAAATGAATATCGCTAAGTACAATAACGGTAGACTCTTAAGCAGACGCACATTTTCCAGACTCACAATGATAGATAACTGATTCTGATCATGCTAGTGTTGCTGAATACAGTATTGTTATGCATTATTTATCAATGATGATATTTACTTATAATTTTACTAAAGAATGGATATTTATATTAGTGTGGCGACAGTGTGTCGACGATGCGTATATAATAGGAAGCAAAAAAAAAAACGACTCGCTCCATTGTGTTAGTCTGTATTGGCTTGTAGAAAGATTTAACCTGAAAAATTTTGGTACAATAAAATGTTATTATTTTTATATAAAGATTTTTTTAAGAAAGCACACAACAAATATTAGTGTATTAAAATGTTGTTTTAATTTTTATATAATGTGCTTTTTAATAAAGCACAGAAGTATTAGTGCATATTGCCATACTTTCGAAAAATCTCTAAAATATATCAAAAATTGAAAATTTTTTTTCTGCTACTGTCTCAATTAAGTGAAAAGTGGTCCCAATTAAGCATTTAAATTATGTATTAGTTTATTAATTTGGTTTCTCCCAATTAAGCGTTTAAATTATGTATTAGTTTATTAGTTTGGTTTCCGATAAATTATGTATTAGTTTATTAGTTTGGTTTCTGTTCTTTGAGATTTGGCCCAATTATGCAGCTGTCCCAATTAACCAGTATCCCAATTAAGCGGAATCCACTGTATTTATTAATTTTTATTTAGTACAGTAATACCCTGACTTATGTGAACTCAGAGTTACGTGGTTCTTGATTTTTTCGTTTGGCAATACTGCTATACTCTATCTTGCTGTGATATGCATTGGATGTGTTTCGTGCGAACTCTATGTGCACAATTACAATTCTATGACTGACGAAAGTTAAGATTGTTTTGTCATACGTTTTCTAAACCCTTAAAAGAACTATGTCTTCCAAATGAAGTAAATCTGATTCTCTTGCACCTAATGAGAAAAGGAAAATAATATCTTTGGAATGTAAACTTAAAATTATCAAGGATTTCGATAACAGAATGAAAATTTGTGAATTGGCAAAGAAATTTGAGATACTGGAATCCACAGTAAGAACAATCATAAAAGTTAATGAAAGAATTCTCAATACTGTGAAAAATGCTCAATCCTTGAACTTAAGCATAATTCGTAAACGTTATGATATTATTGCTGAGAGGGAAACAATGCTGAAATTATGGTGTGATAATTAAAAGTGAGTAATTTTTTACATAACTCATTTTTTTTATATTTTTTATTAATATGTACAAAGAAGTGCAATTTTATTAAATATTTTTCTTCTAAACTAGTGTTTTTGTTAGTCCTTGGTCCCAATTAAACCAAATTTATATGTATTTATATGCAAAGTTGTACCCCGACTTGCGCAATTTTCCTTGGACCCACCTATCACATAACTTCGGGGTATTACTATATTTAAAAATCTGATATAGCAGCAAATATAAATTAAAATAAAAGTTCTATTACTATATCTGATGATATTAAAATGATTTTCACCTAATTTCAAAATCTTATTTAAAAAATTAATAATAAGCTATATAAAATCTAAATTATAAAAATATTAGTGATTGAAATATAATATAATAAATATTCCTAATTGCTAGTATAAATTAATTCAATTTCAAAGGCAGCCTAATAAAAACTGAATTTACTAAATTTTACAGAATTTCTATATCCAAAACCAGTTTCGATCATAACATATTAATTATCAAAACAACAACAACCAAGTAAAGGCGGATTCCCACTTGAGCTGCGCCACCGCAGGCTGATGAGTCACAAAAGCCGATATGCCCAGTATTCGTTCCCATTCAATGATTCAATTAAGCATTTGTGGTAAACAATTGACGACATCAGCCAATAGTCGGTAAGAATAGGAATACGTCAATCACCAATCACCGCCACTATATAATTCGTTTAATACTAAGCACTTCTCTGATTGGCTAGTCACTGTATAGAAGCACAGACATTGGGAGCTAGCAATGTCTACGTTTCTAATAAATGGCCACAAGGTCAAGTTCCATTGCTATGGAAATGAGCTCTTTTCTGCATTTGATGCAGACTTCACCCCAAGTGGGAATCTGCCTTAAGAATAAAAGAATTAGGAATACATGCATTAAAAAATTAATATAATTACAATATAAAACATTACAAGAAATTTAAAATACTATATATAGGGTACACAAGAGTAGAGCCATGACATCTAAAATGTCACAATTTAGCACCAACAGGAGCAATTTAGATCATGTTGCATCAGCATAATGAATGATATTTAGATCTGCACATCAGGCTTTGGCCTTAAAACTAGAGTGAGTGAATAAAATGGTTAGCAGTCTGGTGTATAGAGAGAAAACAGAAGAAACAATCAACAACTTAACTATTTTCTAAAACAAAATATTAATTTATTAAATAAATTAATATTATATAACATAATATTAATTTATATATAATAATAATGATAGCAACACAAATAACCAGAATATAAATATAACATGAATTGAAGACAAATAACATGGAATTAAGTTAACAAAAGTAACAAATAAATCTAAATGAAAAATCTAATTCCAACTTTAACAGGGGGCTATAGTGTATTTAATGCAAGACCCATAAGCATATCTATAAGAGAGAATCTTTATTTCTTCATATAATTTTTTAGTTTCTTTGCTGAATAATAATTTCTTTAGTTTCTTTGGACTGAAGACAAAAATACTGATGAACTCATGACAAAATAACAATATTATGCTGTAAGATTCAGGGAGACCCCTCATTATCACTTTCCAAGATAATTATTTTATAACAATTCTATTATTTTGAGATCTGAATGATCATAATTTATTTCAAAATTCGTCTAAAAATTTAATAATTATTTATCACTACATTTGGCAAAGTTTATGACAGGAAATAGAGTCAGCATGTTATTTGGAATTAAATTGCTCATGTTAAGCAACTAGAAAGAATTTTGGCTATGTGGGCTGATTTATCTGAATTCAAATAAAATGGAAAGGTGTTTTCCAGTTTCAGATAGATGGGTGTTCGTTTTCTGTTGATTTATCTTCATGGCAAGTTGAATAATATGAACTGTAACTTGATTTATATATTGATATATCCAAATCCATCTTGAATGTTGAGCCAAAAATCTTATTCACATTAATCAAGTTGTTTGACGCAACCAACTTGAAAAGATTTTCCTAATGTGAATGTCTTATTTCAAGTAATACGGAAAGATGTTTTCAAATTTCAAGATAGACTCTTGTTCTACTTTTTACTTGCCTTGAAAGAACTTGAATAATGCGAATCTTTACTTGACTTCAATAATTTCAAACTGACTTTAACTGTGTGTTAAAAGACGACAAGGTTGTCTCGAGTGGGTATAGTACGAGAAAAATTTTTTGGATTAGAATATTTTTTCCGGGATAAGTATAAAATATAAAATGTACCATTAGTCAATGGTGTACAAATTTGACTAATAATAAATATAAAATTTATTTTTAATAAATATATTTTTTAATTATTAGACCAATGTAAAAATTCCATCTTCTTATATTATGTACTGTAATTAAAAATATATATACAGTATACAGCATATTAATTAAATCGTTTTTCTACTATGAATCTGTTTCTGGAGTACAGTAAGATTCTGCTTAACGCGGGGGATACGTTCCAAGAAAAATAAGCGCTAAATGAAACTGCATTAAACGAGATTATCTTAACACGTAAATAATGGGGATAGGTGAAACAGGACATTGAATAAAAAATTAAATGTAACAATACATTTTACAAAATAAAAAAGATATTATCAATGTAATACTATAGTATTACATTGATTATTGACATTTTTTATTGCTAATATCTATTTGTATTCATAGATCATTCATGAAAATCAAAAATATTCGAGTAAATAATTTATGTTTGTGATGAGGAAGGTTCTTCCTCATTTGACAATTTGTTTTTCGTTAAGAAGTCATCTGATGTCGTTTACCTTTTCCTCTCGTTCGGCAAGCAATTGCCGGTAGCGAGATATCGAATTTTGATAGAAGTTCAGCGGCAAGACGAAGTCTTGCCGCTGAACTTCTATCAAAATTTGGATCATTTTGTATAAATTGATTTGTAATTTCCGTAATAGTGGATAAACTTGTTTTGAGAAAATCCGTTGCATGTTTCGCAGCAGGTTTTCATATGTACTGCACGGCACTGATAGCAAACGCACTGCAAGATGGCCTAGGAGTATCAAAGCAACAAAGTCGTGCGATTTCGGATTATATGGGTATAAGGGTTTGAAAAACCCTGGCAAAGTGAATTAATAAAAAATATAGAATTAAAAAATACCGTGTAATATCGAAACAGCGTTAAGCGGGGTCTTACTGTATTATTTTTTTTGATTGATTATAAAGTAAAGGAGTTTTTTTAGATAATTACGAGTGGAACAGTTCTATTGCATTTCAAAACTATAGATTGCTTTTTTCCATCAATTTTTGGTCTAAAGTGATCCTATTAAAGTTTAATTTCTGATAATTTTTGACAGAACTATTAAATAGCAACTATGTCTTTATCAGTGGCAGCCTTGGTGGCAACAATAAGCAAAAAGAGCGCCAAAAACCAAAGCTGGGTGCTAGTTAAAAGGACTCCCACACGTGTTATTTCAGTTGACATTTCGATTTAATCTACTTGCTTCAGTAATTTGATCAAGAGACGATTCGCTTCAAATTTCTTGCCTTCAAGAAAGTTGATTATATTCAACTTGATTAATGTGAATGAGACTAAAGTTGTTTGATTGAATAGAAATAATACAACTGCAGATCCCTGGGGGTCCGCGGGACCCTAACAGAAGGCCTGCCAGTGTTCCACAAAGGTTCGGAAAAATACTAAGACAAGAGGATTTACTCTTTAAAGCTAAGAATAAATTATGAGGGAATGAAAATGGGGGTGCGCGAGGGTGAGTGATCTCTGAAGGAGGACCGCGTTCTAGGAAAGTTAAAGAACCACTACATAAAAGAATTTGAGGTTGAGAAATATTTAAATACATATGTTACATTTATATTTTTATTATTAGATCAGTTCAGCAACTTCATTTACCTATATTTTAGATTAAAAAGTATTAAATAGAGGAAAATAATGAATTGAAGCATTCCACAATCTAAAATACACTAATCATAAATTGTGTGGAATCTGTTTTTTATGAATATGTTATTTTAAATACTGTATTTTTTGTTGATCTTCGTTGTCATTATTGTAAATATACTGGACACCTCAGAGTTTTCACATAAGTTATGAAAATTTTTTAAAAATTATTTGGAAAATCTATACGCTGTAGTCCCTTTAGCTTTTGGATTTTCTTCTGGATAAATATAATTTTTGATTGATTGCAATCTTTTGTAAAAAGTAAATGGTTTATATTTATACTAAAACAATTATGAATAGAACGATACTATTGTATTTCAACGTGATTGCTGCTTATATGTATGCTTATTGCCCAACCAACTTATTTTCGAAATTTTTCAAAATTTGCACAGCTGGGCTTGAAGAATTCGTAATAAAAATAAAAGGGAAAAATTGCCTAATGATTAATTCTTCCCACAGTCTGGTCTAAATTGCTCCACTTAAAAAGTTAGTGGCCTCATGATCTTTGCCGGAAATACCAGATGTTCCGACTATTCCCAATTAGTTGAAGTAATGAACTTAGGGAGCACCAAAATTGGATTCGTTCAGTATTCTGTTTATTATTCCGTTGATTATATATTATATTTATAATTTAACAATTATAAATATATAATTGTTAAATTAGAGAATATGTGATTTTAGAACGCAAAACTCGACAATGATGATACTATAGAAGAATATTGAATGCTTCGATACCATGGAAATAAAGAACATTTTTTCAAATTATAAAACTAATTTGTTGCATCCCATTAGAAAATTGTGTGTTTTGGGTAATTTAAGTGTAAAAATAGACAACTACAAAGGGCTGAATACAGTAATCTGAAAACGTTTTGTAAATAATCAAGGATAATTAAATTTCTTAAAGGCAGTATTGATATAAAACATCCATGATGTAAACCAGGATTATCCAACCCGCGGCCCAACAATAAAATCGTAAACTTCCTTAAAATATTGAGATTTTTATGGACTTCATGTAGTTAATGAAGTTTTTATTATTTAAATACCAATCTGTTTTCCTATTTCTATTTTCTAAAATATTTCTTATTTTAGTGATTAAAACCTCTTGACCAGCTCAATGATTTAAAAAAAAATTTCATCGGAAAGAAGTCTAAGATTATTATGCTATGATATTTTTCTTATTTGTCATGGTGGAATTATATATTATTATTTATTAACATTTTTGTTTTACTACTGTCATTAGAATTAGTATATTATGTGTAGCCTGAGATATTTTTTTTATCAAATGTGGCCCAAGGAAGCAAAAAGGATGGACACTCCTGATGCGAGTTCAATAGAGCAGCGGCTGCGATAGCTAAGTTAGCCAACCTCTACTGAACGCACTGCTGCCATTTAGCGCGCAGCACTGCTAAGTTAGAATTCGCAGCGGAATAGAGTGTAGCTGCAGACCTAATCGACAAGAGGCAGCCTCCATTGAAAAAGTAACTACTGTATGGAAATATGCGATTCGATGTGTTCGTGGACGAACACGAAAAATGCAATGGAAAATGAGGTAAAAGTCGGGTTTACGTGTGGGCGAGAAGCGCGGCGTCGCGTGGCGCCATCTGTATACATTAGAGAATTAGAACCGGCGTCGCGTCCAGTCGCGCCGCGGTCAGATTGTTTTAGATCACGTAGTTCTGTCGGTGGACGGCGAATCTTCAATTCTCTAATATATAGTTTTTGGAGTGAATCTTTAACATAACGGAATTGTCGATTCGTATTTTATACATTAGTCGGTGGGCGGCGAATCTTCAATTCTCTAATGTATATAGATGGCGTCACGCGACGCCGCGCTTCTCGCCCACACGTAAGCCCGACTTTTACCGGAAAATGATAATTAATAACAACAGTTTTTTAACATTGTAATATTTTCCAGATTCCAACATAAATAAATTGGGGAAATAATTGACAATTTGGTTGTTACACTATTCTCCGCCATTTTGTTGTTAGATTTACCACCTTCACCGTTCAGTTACATTGCTACAACAACTAGCGCCGCTGCAAAATAGCTATTCATCAACTGCTTCGTTACTGAACTCGTCTCTGATGTAAACCATGAATCTATGATGTAAACTAACCTGCTAAGCCTGTTAGCTCTATAGAATAACATTGTGTTCCACTTGTATAGCAAACTGCTGCGTGTGTTAGGACTAAATTCCATAGGATAATATTGACATCTATGTAACGAAATGTTGCATATAACAGTATTATTTTCCATTGTTCTTGATAAGAATTTCAAATATTTCTTGAAAATCAAATAAATATTTAATCCAAATACTATAATATGTTCCAGATAATAAATTTTTTAAGTTAAAATATTTTGTTAATTGAATTTAAATTTATGTTCTGTTCCTGCATTTGTTTGTTTATTGTACTAATAATTTACTGATGGCAGATTGTTATTGGAAAAAGCTTTTTAATAAACATTTTAAATTAAGGTGGTTATAAACTTGCTTTTGTTTATAATTTATTTATATATATATTCTGGTTTATGTTGTTTTGAATAAATTTTTCACCATGAGAATGGATATATTTAATCTGTATTTAATTAAAAAAGTTTACAAAAAATGTGAAATTGACACATCAAATAACAATTTAAGGGAAGAAGCACTTCCTCTTGGACTATAGTTAGGCAATCTGGATTATCTTCCATGTCTAATAATAATTGATTGAACCCAAGTGCCACAGTTAGTTTTAAAACAATTTTCCTCTTGTCAGGTTCTAGCTCCTTAGATTCTTCAAGTGCATTTTGCTTCTGAATTTCAGTTAGATTGTCAATATGTCAGCTGTGAGTTTCATGAGAGTTTAGCAATGCAAAAGCATCTTGAACATAGATTTTCAAATCATTTCTTGCTATAATGCCTGAGAAATAAGAACAATTTCTGGACTGATTTTTAAGTTCTGAATATATAAGAAGAAAATGCAGATTTTTCAAATGTTGTTTATTGTTTTGTTTGTAAATTCTGCCTATAATTCCACTATAATTTTACATAAGGTGTTGAAAGCCTTTCAAAATTCATTCAGTATTCAAATAGATCCTAAATCTGCCTAAATAATGCTTGATTATAACAGTTTTAATAATTATTAAAATTCCATTATTATCAAGGGTAACACTATTCAAGAAGAGATTAGTTGATAAGGAAAAATGACCCCATTAGAGAAAAGAGCAATGGTTATTTAGGCAGAATTAGGATCTATTTAGTTATCATCCTTTGAAGTTTAGGCCTAAAAATTCCTTCAGTATTTTGTTTTCTTATTGAATTTTATACTGCCTTCCATTCTATTTGATACTAAATGGCATGGATTTCCAATACTCTCTATAGACTGTTCATATCTGTGGTAGAGTCCTTTCTTATTGTTTTTTGCTGGTCTCTAATTGGAGGTTAGAATTATAGAGTAATGAGGCTACTTCAATTATCCATGTCAAGCCATTCACACCATGGTGGAATCAGCCCTCAGATGAATGAAGAAATATTTTCAGTATAAACTCCTCCTGAAAAAATTGGTGAGATGGGACTTGGAACTGAAATCAGTCATCCAATTGATAAGCTATTGTTGTATCACATAGCCATCTAGCTATTATTAATTGGGTGTGGGGAAATTATAAATGTACAGAGCAATGAAACTCAAAACCACACAAAGTGGAAATAACTGTACAAAAAATAATTTTTTTTTATACAAAAATTATAGACATTGTGCCATTATATTTAAATTGATGTAGATTAGTTGAGATTGTTCATAAAAACATTCTTTAGCAACAATAAAGTACAGGGTATTCTAATTGAAACTTATCAATTCTAAATGAATCACAGATTGAAGTGAAAAGAGTTACATATTTTTAATAGTGACTATTGCTTATTACAACTCAAAATATTTTTTTCAAAAAAATCAAGACATCTCCATGTACATTCCAGCTTGTCTGTAATAACAGTTCCCACCACTACAATGATACGTATATTTAAGTCAGTGTTATCATGCACCTTTGTCAAGTACACTTTGTCTTTGACATAATCCCAGAAGATGGCTGAATGGCTGCAGTGGAAGCATAATGTACTTCCACTCTAGAGAATCTGGGATCAATTCCTCAGTCCCTTTGGTCTCTGAAGATGGTGCATCTTTCTTGAAAGCTGGTGAAATTGCCTTTGAACAGTTACTGTGGATTTGGATTCAGTAAACCAGATCACTGCATGTACTTTCTATGGAAAGTTTTCATTTTGGAAGCAATTGACTCGAGTGCCGCTGCTATTCCCTTGCTGGGCATTACAAAACTGCTCAGAAAACTTGATCATATATTTTTTTTTTTTTTTTTTCATTGAAACTATTCCCCAGCACTAGAGGTGAATTTTAGAAAATGTTTGTAATCTGTAAGTTTCAATTGGGACATCCTGTATTTTTCTACTTAATACTGGATTATTTTTGTTTCATTCCAATGAAATAAAATAATATGAATTAGGTTTGATATCTGTTTATTTGTCAGCACAACAACTTGTATATTTATTATCTGATTTGGATAAATACAATATACTGTGTTATTTTATCACACTACAAGATCAAGTCTATTGAAAATGATTGATATTGGCTTTAATATTGATAATATTAAATCAGAAAAAATAAATAAAAAAAGATATTTATTTATTTTGAGGCAATATCTTGGGTAAATATTATCTAATTTGAATGAAATATATACATTAATATTTCATGAACTTGTCAAAAGTGTTCTAAAAAAATATCTATATTCATATTAAATTTTATAAATTAAGTAAAAAATGAGATTAAAAATTAAAGATATTATTTATAGTAGATATGCTATAATCATACAACTATCTCCTCAATCAAGCTATTAACTTTCCTCCTGAAGTTAAACTTCAAGGATTTGCCGATGACACGGTCCTCCTGGTCAGAAGTCAGAACAGAGATTATTTATTTACAAGTAATTATTAACGATATTCTACAACAAATTGCTGATTGAGCAGAGAACAAGAAACTCAAAATTAACTACCAGAAGTGTTTTTGTTTAGTCATTGGTAGAAAGGGCCCATTGAAGAGAAGCCTGACTATTAACATCAATGGCAATCACATAAAATCTGTTAAAAAATTAAAGTACTTGGGCATCTTTCTTGATCAAAGACTTAACTGGACACCCCACATTAAATTTATTTGTGATAAAGGCTAAGAAAGTTTTTCATGTCCTTAGAGCAGTGTTGGGTAACTCATAGGGCTTTAGTCCAACGGCACAAAGAATAATGTACACTGCAGCTATCGCCCCAATTCTTACTTATGGTGCTGCAATCTGGGGGAGGTCGTCGATAAGGTTCATAACAAGAGAAAACTTCTTTCAGTTCAAAGGCAGGCCGCTATTGTAATCTGTAAATCATATAGGACGGCACCGACTAGCGCCTTACTGGTTGAGGCCTGAATTACTCCTATTCATCTCAAAATAAGATCCTTATTTTTGGAATATGATTTCTTGAACCGCTCTAATCTACGTTCTCAGTTAAATGAACAAACCCACCCTAGGAATATCCAAACACTTATTGCCATGGTCAAAAAATTTACTTTAGATTACTCTCCTATCAAAGATCTCCACCCTAAAAACAATATAATGATCAATTGGAAACCCGTTGATGTCATCCCACCTTCGACCCTTTGCATTTATACTGATGGTTCAAAAAGTAAGGACGGGGTTGGGGCTGAGGTTGTCTTTCTAGAAAACAACAGAATCATACACCAAGGACAATATAAGCTTGAGAATTTCTGCACCATCCTTCAGGCAGAACTATTTGCCATTTACAAAAGTTTGTCGACTTTCAAAAGTAACTTTAGTAGTAATAAATTTTTCAATATCAAGATTTTCTTGGACAGCAGTGCAGCACTCCATATGATCTGCAATCTTAAAAACCACTCTTCTATAGCAAATAATATCAGAGTACTCTATCAAGAAATCAGCAACAATATCAGCATTGACTTCTATTGGCTTAAAGGTCATAGCGACATTTTTGGTAATGAAAAGGCAGAGTTTTTGGCGAAAAAAGCAACCACAAATCAAATTCCCATCAGTTTCAATAAGATCCCCATTTCCTACATCATAAACAAGGAAACAATCTCTGACTGGCAAATAGGATGGATTGCAGCAGAAACGGGAAGACACACCTATAAATTTTTACCTTTCAATCAGTGATTTCCTTAAAATCAAAGAATTTCAACCCAATTTTCTTTTAACGCAAGTAATCACTAGTCACGGGAATTTTAGAGATTACCTCCACAGATTTAACCTCAGTGATGACAACAAGTGTGACTGCAACCATGTCGAGGTGCAAGACGTACACCATTACTTATTTAACTGTTCAAAATTTAATTCTCAAAGAATCCCTCTTGAAAGGACTGCCCTGCTTGCGGGTTATAATTGGCCCTGCAAGGTTAATACTTTTCTCGACAACAAAAAATTATTGAACTCACTAACCGCTTCCTTAACGAGACGGGGCCCTCCATTCTGGTTCCCCTTCTTTTTTCCCGGCAGAATTAGAGTCTACATAGTCTTCTTTGTGCTTCCCCACCTATCAGCAGAATAACTTTCTATGGCCATGATGATGACTTTCATATCGGTTTTTCAACTGTGTTCAGTTGTATTTGTGTCTTTCCAGTGAGTTCATACCACCTGTCGCCAGTGTCTCCATTCTCGTTTGGTTCTTGGTATTGTGTCTTCACCTGCGATCTCCTGCTCACCTGTCGGCATCGTCAGTGTCTCTGCTTGTTGTTCTGTTTTCAGCGTCCTAGTTTTTTTTTGTGCTTTCACTTTTTTGCCAATGTAGCAGTGTCATCATTGTGCTTCTGTGTTTTTCACCGACGATCTCCCGTTCTCCCACCGGCGTGGCCAGTGGCCAGTGTCACCAAGCTCTACCCTGCCCGTGTTCGGGATTCTTTTTTGGAGACTAATTTTCTCGTGAGCTCTACAGGATTAATGGACTCAACGACCGAAGCTTTGGACTGGTCATCAGTCACTCGTTTGCCTATAACCCAGGACTAACCAGGCCATCCCGACTGAAGTTGCTGTCTCAGCACTCCAGTCACCTGCCAACTTGGACTTGCTTTTCATCCTTGCTCTACCAGTGCATCCTCACCATCTTTTCCAGCAGTGACTTCCTGGTTCAGCCTTCAAGGCTGCAATGTTAATTGACTGTCAGGCAATTTTATTCTTGTACAAATTTTACTTTGTTGTTTTTGTTTATTTACTCATTTTTCTCTTGTTTTGTTTTATTTTTGTTTACTTCCAAATTGGAAGTTTTTGTATTTGTTTTTTTAATTAATTTCCAGTGCAAGATCTTGGATCCCATGGTGTCTTGGTTGCTCTCCTCCTCTTTTCCCTAGTGACCTATCACACTCCTCGTGACAGGACTAAGCCTTTCCTTAACTTTCCTGAACTCTTCTCTCTTCATCCTTCATTCTTCAAGGGTTAAACCAATGAGTACGCCCTCTATATCTTTACCCAACAACAACAACAATTCAATGTAGTCTTGAAAAAGTCAAGAACAAACATTTGACAGATACTATATGTCATAACAGTTCAAAATTGAATTCTGAAGTATGTAATACAGATAACCTCATATAACATGGTAGATAGCTTCCTAAAAAACATTGTGTTGTGTAAAAAGATTGTTATATGAGATCTTGAGCCAATACGAAAAAGGGAGTTATGTTCTAAAATCAATTAAAAACAAATAACTTTAATTCCACATAAAAAATTTAATTTTTTAATTTTTATTAGGATTATTAATAACACAAAACAAAGAAAAAATATATATGTAAGACCCCAAAAAATAATATACTTAAAACAAAAAGAAAGAAAAAAGTATATAGCCTATGTAACATTCATTTAATAATTATATTTTCCTTATTGCTGTTCAGTTAAAATGAAAATGTTTTTTTTTTTAACAACAACTTCACTTTCTGAACTATTTTTGCATTTAAAGTTTGTGTATCTTGTGCTCGCTTTACAAAATCTGTAATCTTGGTTTGCCTGCTTGTCTTTTATATGGTTGTCGTAAATTTCACCAGTATGGGAATAAGCAAGTTTGCAATTCCCTTTTGAATTTTTGGCTTCTTTCAGCCGAAAGGTCTGCATTCAAGAAAAATGATTCTAGCTGTTTGGCTAACTATTAGGCCTTACTGAAATTTTTTTAGTGCAAAATTATTAACTTCAAAATCTTCATCAGTGCTGTAATCCTCAGAATTAATGTGATTATTGAAAAACTTCTTACTTTAGATATATATAATGTGATTTACTTCAGATGCCATTTCTATCAAATCTGCTTTGCCAACTTCTTCCACTAATAAATCTTGAACATCTTCCTTCAATAGCCATATCCACAAAAACTTTCCTTTCCAATTGATTTAGCAACTTCTAATATGCATTTTGTGTGTGTATTGTATGTCCATAGTGTGGATTTACAAAAATTAATGAAAA
Organism: Olivierus martensii; assembly: GCA_000484575.1. Lineage (NCBI taxonomy): Eukaryota > Metazoa > Arthropoda > Arachnida > Scorpiones > Buthidae > Olivierus > Olivierus martensii. The sequence continues at coordinate 3,300 of AYEL01059468.1, read as the reverse complement.
TGTTATGTTGAAGAATAAATGAAATTTTCTAAATGTGTTAAGTAAAAACCATGTTGTAGAAGTAATATGTTACATGAGGATTTTCTATTGTTTTCTTCATTCTTCATTCATTTCTAATAAATTTTCCATAAAATACTCTTTTAATTATTTGCGAGTAAAATATTTAATACAACAAAAACATTCAACTTTGATATTTTCAGGAAATAAAAATGTCATTTTGTTCATTTTTTTTGTTTATGAAAATTAGTGCTACAGGATTAAATCAGAAATTTTAATAAAAAAAGTTTTCAATCTATCATTAAATAATTTTCAATTATTTTATACTATATTAGTTTTTTGAATTGAAAACCTAATTTAAAATATAGATAGTGCTTGACTACAACAGGATTCAATTCAAACCCCATCATCATAAGTTGGAAATGCCCAAAATTTATGGATTGACCACTACAAATATATTATTATTCTATTATATACTTTATCATAATAAACTTAATGAATACGAAAATACGAGAACCAGACATAAAAGAACACTTTTGTATATCAGACTATTGGTCAGGGGCTCTAATTCTTTGTTAGCTGCATCAATCAATCACAGCATCAACAACATCATAAGTCAAGGACTTGTAAAACATTCATGTTTTTCAAATTATAGATAACCCTTATATCACACTGTAGTTAGGTTCCTAAAAAAACTTATACAATATGAAATTCTTATCTGGGACTGAAAACCAGTACATAAAATGATATGTTCCAAATGCTAACAAAATGCAGCATTATATTTTAAAGGCTATTGGAAATTTAATTTTTATTAAAAATACTAATAATTGAACAAATATTTTACAAATTTTGATACATATACTTCAGATAATCTAGACCTATTCTTACTTATGCTGCCATTGTTTGGTGGCGAAGGGTCTTACTTAAAACTTGTCAGGCCGAACTTGGGAAGATTCAAAGGTTGCTGTTTGGGCATTACTGGGGCTATGAAGACTGCTCTACTGCCGCTCTTGAGGTCCTCTTGGGCATTCCTCGTTTGCATCTGTTTGTTGAGGCGAGTGCCTGGGAGGGTTATTATAGCCTTCATTCTTCAGGGCGAAGGATTTCTTGGATCCATAAGGTGGAGCATTTGTCTTTTGAGTGGGACAGGATACACAAACATTCTTGGGATGGTTAAGGATTACATGGTACCTAGATTTAACTTCTTCTGGCCCTTCACTGTTGTTTTTCCCAGTATGGAGAGCTGGGGAGGGGGATTTGGGACCAGTATCAAGGGTGGTTTGGTCTGGTTTACAGACAGTTCTAGAAAAATCCTATAAGGTTCTTAATAAAACGAAAACGATCTGTTTGAAAGTTGCGATAACCGATGCAAAAAGAATGTTCTATAAAAGGAAGAGAAAGTTAGAGGAGTTGATACTGAGATGTGAGCAGGCAGAAGAATTTTTATTCATCGAGAATCTTGAGAAAAGAATGGATAGAGAAAAGAGATTCCTAAGAAAAAGGCACATAAATAAGTTGAAATGGATACTAAAAAAGCAAATACCAGTAAGAAAGAAAAGGAATAAATTAGAGCTGAAAGATGTAGTTACAATACTTGATGATATACAGATACCAACGACAGTTAAAGAGGTTTTAGAGAAAGGCCCGGCATATGCTGTAATGAATAATCCATCGATTATAGAGGATATTCCAGTAATGGAGCAATGCTTAAAAGGACAAGAAGACCTGGATAAAGAACAGATGAGATGGGAATTTGTAAGGCAAAGGTACAAAAAGAATAGTAAAGAAGAATATTTCTGTAAAGGTTGCTTTTTTTCATAAAAGTAAATTGTATCATGTTAGGATGTGAAAATACTATATATTTTCGTCTATTATATTTAAATGCTAATATGAATTTTAAAAATCTCTAGAATAAAATATTTATAGATAAAAAAAATATTTAAGTATTAAATGTAGGAAAATTTTTATTGAACTTGCTGTAATTTGTTTCTATTAAGAACTATTCAGAATTAAGAATTTTCTTTCATAAAAACTATTAAGTTTCAAAGAAAGCTGATCAGTTTTTTCAAAACTAGATATAAATTATTTTGGTGATAAAATGTTTCTACTACATAGGTATTAAAATACTAATGTTTTGTAGTTTCTGAATTTAATATTATAATACATATTGAATCATTTGTTAAATATTTTATAATATGAAGAATAAAATTTGGTTTTTATTATTGTAAATTTAGCCATTAGTTTGAAAAATAAAGTATATTGCAAGTAATTAGCTTAATAACTATTATTTTAGATAGAACTCATACTATTTTAGGTTTCTTCATCATGTTAATAGGCATAAGGGGTGGAGTCCATCCACTCTCTTTGATCAAATAAGTATCGCTCCAGTGACCAGAAGCATTTGAATGATTGTAGATAAAAAATGATGTATTTGTTGATTGATCTCACCAGTTTCTTTCCTGCTCTTTTATCTATTTTATGAATGGTATATAAATGCAATAGTATGAATGTCCAATAATTTAATACTGAAGTTTATTCTTATATTTCACTATTAATTTTGAATCATATTGCAAATCAAGAATATATTTTAAATTTTAATAATTCTGTATTGATAAAAAATAATTCTTAATATTGACACAGGTAATATTTTCTTAATTTTGATGATCCTAAATTGTTTTTCTATACAGTATACAAATACAATTTTGGAATTTTTCGAAAAAACACAATAATCCAAATATGAAAGTTAAGTCAAATAATTATACCTTAAATTTTACTAGTAAACTTTAAGGTATAATTATTCTAATTTGACAATATTAGTCAGGTAATACAGGTAAATAAAGATACAAATTATTTCCAATATTATATAGTGTATATAAATGGAAATAAAAAATAATTAAATAATTTTTTTGACATTTTTGTTAATAAAATATATATTTGCATTCAAATGTACAGTGATACCTCGGTTCACGAACACAATCCGTTCCTTGACCCTGTTCCTGATCCGAAAAGTTCGTAATCCGAATCAATTTTTCCCATTGCATTTAATGTAAATCCAAATGATACGTTTTTGTCCTATAAAAAATTTTTAACATGTTATGGCTTTGTGTATGAAAATAATACAGAAAGGAAATAAATATAACAGTAATATTAGAAGAAAGCATGTTTAACACCACCTTCACTAACACTTTTAACTTTTTGGGAGCCATAATAAGGGATAAATTTAATTAAATAAAGAAAAAAATAAAATATCAACACTTGTTGGGACTCTACTGTACCCATGTGAACTGGGCAAACTGGATTGCT
>AYEL01059467.1:0-11066 GCA_000484575.1 Olivierus martensii | reverse complement strand
CAATGATATAGAGATAAAATGGGAAGAGACAAAGAGAGTTAAGTCGGTGCCGACATACACGCAGCCTACAATAACGGAGGCAGTGGAAATAATAAAAAGAAGCAGGAAAGAACAGTTGGTTAATGACAAACAAAAGTGGGAGCCATCCAAGGCATGGAAATATGTTATTCGTAATACAAAGTTGAATTAATCGTCTGAAAGAAGAACTATTATGCAAACAGTGGAAAAGTTAAAACACATATAAAAAGACTGATTAACGAATTAGTTAATATCCGTGTAGAAGTGAATTTTTAATTTTTAAGTAAAATGAACTGCTAATCTAATGATATGACACGATGTATGTTAACATATACAGGGAACCCAGTAAGACAACTACTCTATGAAAGAGGGAAGAATAGTGTTATTTTATTTTATAATGTATTATAGATCGTATTTTAAATGTAGTTATTGGAATTTTGCCTTTGTTAGTTTATAATTATATGTATATTTAATTTTAAATCTGTGCTATAAGTGAAATGTTTGAATTTTAAATTTTGTTCTAATCAATGTTCCATAGCGATGTTCTAATTTTTCATATTATTCTAATCTGTTTTATTGTATGGTGAAACACCTGAAGATGGCGTTAGTACGCCGAAAACGTTCGTGTTGTACGTAAAAAGCATAAAAAAGAGTGTTTAAATTATTAAATTGATTTTATGAAACTTAATTCATTATTTCTTATTTTAAGTTTGAATTGGATTATGTAGATCAAACTGAATTACAGCATTAACGAGACGAAATTTTCTCACGCTGTCAACGCAATAAACACGAAAGAATTTTAATTACTGATTTATAGTACGCAAAAATATATCATTATGGTAATTAATGGGTGGGGATTGAAGTAAAGAAACGATTGATGAGACCGATAATTGTTCTAAATAGTTATTAAATAAGTCAAAAGATTTCTTCAATAAAGGCAGCATTTATTATGAAAGCTACTTATAGCATAATAAAATTATACTTAAAAATTAAAAGCAATAATCAGTGATTAAGGGAATATTTTAAAAATTTTTCGAATATTAGTTCTTACATTGGATATATAATCAAACCTCGGTTTACGAAAGGAAATGTTCGTAAACCGAAATTATTTTCCCCATAGGAATTAATGTAAAATGGATTAGTCCGTTCTTGGACCCCAGATGATTGTTTATTTAAACTTTTACAGCAATGCTTTGTGTTACAAGTTCTTAACACAAAATCAATGGAAAACCATTAATTTTAAAACTGCAGTGTGTGCTAAGTAGTTATTTGGTTTAATTTTGAAACTTATGCAGTGAAATAGTATACAGAGATTTCATTTAATTTTTATTAAAGATCTAGTTATTAATTTAATGTGCTGAATTTTATTATTTTACATATAAATGGCAGAGAAAACACTTTAACACTAAGTATATATTTTGTTCTAAAAGATGTAAGAGCAATGCAATTAAATCATATATTACTCTTACTTTAACACTTTGCATATCATCTCATGTCAATTTATAAAATAAAAATCTTAATAAATCCACTGATTAATCATTTCATTCGTTATTCTCTCATATTTATTACAAAACCGTTCTCTTTCCAATATTTCTTAGTTTATATATGAGTATATACAATTTTTAAATAAGTAAATAAAACAGCACTAAATAGCAAATATAAATTTAAAAAAAAAAAAATTTATATTTGCTATTTAGTGCTGTTTTATTTATTTATTTAAGAATGTAAGCAAGTAGTTTACTTTATTATTAGTATATACAATATTTAAATAAAATAAAAATGAATAAAAATTATTTACCTTTTAAACCAGGAAAACCATCTGTTCCTGGTTTCCCTGGTATTCCTTGTAATCCATCTGTACCATTTAAACCTGGTAATCCTTGAATGCCTTTTTCCCCTTTAATGCCTTTTATTCCTGGAAATCCTGATGTACCATTATCACCTGGAGATCCTTTTAGACCTGGTAATCCTTAGTTAATGATAATTGGAATTTTTTTAATTAAACAGAATTATATAGTTTGTATGCAACCATTTAATTTTGAATTACTAAAATTAACAATGATATGTAAAAAGTATTTGCTAGTGCTTATATTAACCATGTAATCCAGGATATCCAGGAGGACCAGGTAATCCAATAGTTCCAGGTGCTGAAGCTCCTCTTTCTCCTTTCTCTCCTGTTATTCCTTGCTTTCCATTTAATCCTCGATTACCTAATATTAGATTCAAATTATTAAATTTTGTTTTTATAAAATAACTAATAATCTGATCATTATAGAATTAATAATAAAACTTGCTAAACTTACCTTGATAACCAGGATTACCAGGTGGACCTATAATTCCAAGTAAACCTTTAGGTCCTGGATATCCTTGAGAACCTTTCTCTCCTTTTGGTCCTGGAGAACCTACTAATCCTGGAGGTCCATCACTGCCAGGTGAGCCTGGTTCTCCTTGAATTCCCTTTAAAAATTGTTACTTTTTGTATTTTTTTATTTTTTTAAATTATTAATCTGTATTCAAAATTATAAAAATTTTAAAGCATAATGAAATACCTTATCTCTCTAACTTATTTATAAAAAGTTACAATATAACTTATGAAAAGTCCTTCAGAGATATACTAATGGTACTATACTTCATCATATTCCATAGAATTTTCAATGAAATTTAAAATTTTTTAAATTTCCTATTGTAGTGATAATTTTTCAAAAATATAGATCAAATTTATATATATATGGTAAAATATATATGGTCATGGTAAATATATATATCATGTTTTTACCATATATATGGTAAAAACATGAATATATATATATTCATGTAAAAGCTGAAAAATATTTTTCAAAAAGAATTTTGAAGAAGGGATCGATTTATACATAGGGCAATCAAAGATTATGAAAATTTTTCAAAGATAATAAGATTTACTAGCTCAGCTGCATTGTATTTCCATTGTACCTTCATATCAGCCATATAGTCTGCTAATTCTTATTAATTCTTTCAATAGTTTTGTTAAAAATATGTGGATATGTATGATTTACCTAATTGAAAATTTTTGTAGGTAGTTAAATATCATATACTGCACAAATATGATCAAAAATACATAAAGTGATCATATTGCATCCTTTTTGTGCTATTAGTGTACCTTATGATAGCAGTATGGCAAATCGAGGCAAAGAAAAAGATATCCTGGCAGACAATATAAACAATTGAGGGATGATATAAGAAAAATAATTGGTTCCCAGTAGATGCAGATTGTATAAGACAGATACATATGGAAACAAAAGAAGGTGATATATATATCCAGCAGTGGATGAAATAGAAACGATAATGATAGTAATGCAATATGATCTTTATTATTATACTGGAATCTGCCATATTTATTCCAAAATATACCTATTGATTCTCAATTCTATTATTAAAAATAAGCAAATGTATGTGTCTTTTCATATTTAAATACATTTCAAAAATATTAATTTATTGGGTAATTCATAAATAAAATTGGGAATGTAAATATCAATCTTTTCTAGTGAATATAGTGGCCATTACTATATATACAAACAGTTAATATTAAATGGAAGTGTAGTGATCTATGTACTGATACTTCTGATTATTTAGAAAATATGGAATAATTATTTTACAGCTAATTTTGGATATCAGATTTGTGCTCTTGGCAATCATATATATGCAAATGCTATTCATAAGCAGGGGAACATCTGCCATAGAATAACAAAGAATCAGGAGCTAAAGCTAACATAGATTAACATAAGATAAGCTAACATAGATTAACATAGCTATATAGTTGAATTTCCATTCTCATCAGTTGCAGCAAAATTTCCATTACACATGTTTTGGTCCTGATTTTTTAATAGTTTAAACTTTGTTAAATATTTTTCTTGAAATTTGGAAACTTAATATTTCTTTCATGTTAACTCGAAATAACAGTAGTTAACAACAGCTGATAAACAGTAATTTAATTTAATGTATCATTTTCAGTTGTATAAACAATTATCTTTAGCATCAAGAATAGAATTCATTTTGGAATGTATATCACATAAAAGAATACAAAATGTTAAAATTTAATATTAAAAATTATAAATTTCAATTAATAAACAAAATTACTGATGCACTATAAATATAATACTACACATATATAAATATTTTATATTTACTGGTTATGTAATATCTAACTAGCAAATTTACGAATATTTATGAACATATTTATTAAAATAAATAAAATTAAAATTAAGTGGCCCATATAGGATATTAAAGAACATTATGTACTGAGTTAATAGCTTCTGGTTTTCTTCAAAGTATACTGCCATGCTGCAGAAATATCCCAATTTGTCTAACCATTAATGAAATTTTTATATTGTCCCCTTCTAATGATTCCAAGAGCAAGCCTTCTTTTAAATTACTGCAAGATCTTATGACTCTTGTATCTTCCCATTTGATATGCATATTATGTTTGTAGCACCTTTCTGTTATTGCTGTTCTTAGATTGTCATTTTTAATGTTGGCTCTGTGTTCTTGAATTCTTTCTTTCAGATTCCTTGTTATTAATCTTGTAGAAATCTTTGTCATTCTGTAAGTATTGATAGATAATAGCATTCCTTCTATATGTTAGCTTTAGCTCCCGATTCTTTGCTAGTCTATTTATGGCAGATGTCTCCCTGCTTATGAATGGCATTTGCACATATTTAAATGTTTGTTTGCTTTGGAGGTGAACTTGTTGCTGGGGTTACACAGTTGCTCTACTTGTCTGGTCAAATTAGTAATATTTTCTATTTTCATTATCCTATCATAAATTGTCTTCATAAACTTAAAATATATCTATGGGCTTTTCCCTCTTATCCGGTTGAATGTAAGATGATCAGAACCAATACTGACTGTTAATAAATGATAAACTGCACATCCGGGGAAAACAGGAAAACAGATGCAGGTGCAAATGCAGGGAGATCAGGTGAGAAACGTCATGATGTGGTGAAGGTTGGTCAGCCGGGAGTGATCATCACAGGTGGTCAGCCATAAGTAAAAGGACTGTATGCTTGAGAGACAAATAAAGTACATGATTAGACAATGTCATATAGTTAGTGATTATTACTAATGTTATATTGAACTCTTTATTCTTGGCTTGGTCCATGGAACAATGCATTATTACATGTCTAAAGTACAATCTAAATGCTATTTAACTAGAAAATGTAAAAAATAGACTCGGCACTTACAGCAGTCCCGTAAAAAAGCATTTATTATTGCTTCCTAAGGAGTAACGCTTTCGACTAAACGCTAGTCATCATCAGCTCTGTGTGCTCAAATGGATACAAACTGCAGGCGTCCAACAAACAACTTTGTTTGTTGGATGTGGGATGCCAGGGGCATGATATAATATTTTACAGGCCTTAGCCTTGTGTGGACAACGTCAGGATCTGACACCATCGATTTCATTGGAAACGAAGCCGACCAAACAGGCGGGTCTGCCTAGCGGATGATGATGTGGGCTAATGTTGTGAGTAAGGATGGAGAGGTGCTCAAGGACACAACGATAAACAGCTCGAACGGTTAACACCTTGGATCTTTATTCTAGAGAGAAAAAATTACAATATATATCCCATAAAGGGAGGATAAATACCTTAAATAACAGGAGGATCTTGGTAGATTTTGCTTTAACACAATTTCTAATGCACAACACTTATTATTTAGAGTTCAGAGTTCTTAATGAAATCTTTGTCCCCACGGGGACCTATTTAGAGTTCAGAATTCTTAATGAAATCTTTGTCCCCATGGGGATCTATTTATACTTGTCGTCCGGTTGGTAGCTTTCGGGGGGTCTTCTAAAGGTGCACGGCTACAGACGGTAATTTCGTCGCTAACTAATGACACAAAGTGGGGAACACCCTTCTTCTTGTGTATGGGATCCGACTCCCTGTTGGTGTGGCGTAGCTGGAGGATGGGATGTTGTAAAACCTCAGTGGTGGTGAGAGCTATTACGTATACACTCTTTCCTATCTGTTCTTCTCCAGTTCTCCCTCTCGATGGGGTTCTCTCTCTCCCTGGATCTCTCTGCCTATGGGGGTGGTTGATCCCCTTTAATAACATCTCCGAACCTGGGACAAAACGTGACATTTAGCCCAAATGCTTGGATTCCAATCGCTCCCGACTATTGTTTATTATTTCACTTGCAGGTGGGGTCTACTGCGATAGTCCCTGGACACTTGCACAGGCACGATCCTTCGCCCACGATACGTAATCTCTTTTTGTTTTTAAGATTTACAATGCTGGGAATGAAGTTTCGCGTCGGGTAGTGCAATTCGGTAAATGCTTTCTTTTCATTTCTAACATTCTTTCTCCCATTTACAATTCTTTGTTCGATGTTTTAACTTTCTCTCTTTTACATTTCTTTGTTTGATATAGTAAATTTTTCTTATATATCGCGAATATAATTTGTATTTTCGTGGTCCTCACAGGATGTCTTTGTTTGTTGGACTTCTGCAGTTTGTATCCATTTGAGTGCACGGAGCTGATGATGACTAGCGTTTAGTTGAAAGAGTTACTCCTTATGAAGCATTAATAAATGCTTTTTTACAGAACTGCTGTAAGTGCCGAGTCTATTTTTTACATTTTTCTAGTTATACACCTAACAAAGCAGTATCACGTTTGTATTAAATGCTACTTTCTTGTAATTATGATAATCAGTTCACCAGGCTGAAATGATCATAGATACATAAGTCAATTTTCTATAAACTTTGGTATTGTACTGCATTAATATTAAATCTAATTGTATATCCAGGAAATGGACAGACGTTAAGCTGACTTGATCTACATTAAGATTTAGACCTAAAGAGTTGTTTGAGAAAGCTTCTTTAATTTCTAATGTTTTATCATTTCCATCTTTCCATATAATTAACACATCATCTCATCCATGTACCTTAAAAATAAAGAAGGCTTGCTGCTTAAATAAATGAAAACACAGCACTTCTTGCAGTAAAGTATCAAACTAAATTTACTGCAATAAGTGCTGTGTTTTCATTTATTTAAGTAGTCTTAGTTGAAGCAGTTTAATAGTATTGTTAATTATGAAGGCTTGCTGTTGGAATCATTAGAAATAATGCAAACAGGACAATATAAAAATGTCATTAATGATCAGACAAATTGGCAGCATGGCAATATATCTTGAAGAAAACTGGAAACTATTAACTCAGTGTCTAATATTTTTAAATATCCCATATTGGCCACTTAATTTTAATTTTATTTATTTTAATAAATATGATCGTAAATATTTGTAAATCTGCTTATTAGATATTACATAGCCAGTAAATATAAAATATTTATACATATATAGTATTATATTTATAGTGCATCAGTAATTTTGTTTATTAATTGAAATTTATAATTATTAATATTAAATTTTAAAATTTTGTATTCTTTCAAGTGATGTACAGTCTATGACAGAAAGGTTTTGACATCAGCGGAAAATGTTCGGCTTTCGTACAATATGCAAAAACTGATTGAGTCATTACTGCAGTTGTTGATCATTGTAGGCTATAATGTGGGTTGCAACCATTCCATCAGTTGATTAGCAACGGGGAGTGGAAGGAATATTGCATATTTAAGCATTTACATGCAAAAAAACGATTTCGTTTACTATGTTTTGCTCTTAACTTTTATTTATACATTACGTAGCATAAAAAGTATTAATGAAATAAATTAGGATCATAACTTTACTGGCAATAACTGAATTATTAAATATTAAGATGCGTTGCATGCCAAAGTGTCGTTTAATACCATATTTAAGTAGGTTGTTCAAGTTGAGTGCGAATTATTTCAAATGCCACCTACTACGTCTAAAGGGCCCGCTGTGAGGAAGTTAACTTGGACCTGTCCTATTTTTATTTTATTATGCACTCTATTATTTATTTATCGTTATTTTCCTATATGCTAACGTATTATATTTTAGTTTAAAAGTTAACTTACTTCCACGCTCTCCGTCGTAGCTGGCAATCACGTGATACGGAATCGGAACCCGTATCCGGAAGAGCTATCCCGGTTAATGATGTCCTCTTATCTACATAATACTTACCACTGAACTGATATGTGAAAATAAGAATGATCCGTATCGGTATTTTTGTTCGATATATAAATTAATTGTAAAGATAATGACATGAATGAATTACTCTGTAAACTGATAACTTTGAACTTGTTACGTGTAAGTATGCAAATGAGCGAAGTGCGGGATTGTAAGTCACCCGTATAAAAGACCGACGCAGTCGACAAGCAGATAGAGGTGCTGAATTTCCAGACGTAGAATTGGCGAAAAGTGACATTTGAGTTTCTTGTAAGGATCGACTATTATTTGAAGTTTGTATCGGAGGTGGAGGTAGTAGAATTTAAATAGTATTTAAGGTTCTTTTCTTTGTGAATAATTGTTTGTTGAGATTTGAGTTAGATTAAACAAGTTTTGTTGATTAATTGATTGTTGCTTTATTATAGTTTCAATAAAGCATTTATTAACATTTTGTAAGTGTTTTTGAGTCTAATAAATTTATATTTTCTTATTATCTAACTTTTTTGAGTATTCTCTTCAATTTATTAGTGTAAGTTCTAACATCGTTTTTTTTGTTGTTCGTTTTACTGCTAACACTTAATCGGTACTTTCAGTGTAAGTTCCGATATTTAGTTTCGTTTCGTCAGTTCGACGTTACTTTGTGTTAGATTGTTTTATAATTACTTAATACTAAGTTAGAACTTAGAGAAAGACCTGAGCTCAGGCAGAATTCTGGAAATTGCAGAGTCGCTAATCGTTAGGCTTAGTTAGAATTAATTTTATTCCATTCGTTCTGATCCGCGACTTTGCACCGCATGCATTCTTCATAACCTGGAATCTGTAAACATGTTAAAGGCAACTCTGTCAAGCTATTCTATAACCATTATCTAGAGTATAATGATGTTTTACAGCAATATATTTCAATATTAAGAATTCGAAGAATAGCAAATTATAAATAAAAAAAAATTATTAAAAAATAAAATTTTGTTTAATTAAATTGTTTATTTTGTCTGGATTTAACTGACGCACCCTGTACTTATTCTAACTTAAACACTTTCTAGCTTAAACTTTTTCTATTATTAGAATAAATAAATAATAGAATAATGTAATATATTTAAGTATATTTATAATAGAATAACTTATTCTATTCTATTACTTTGCAAATAATTTTCATTTTGAGATATAAAATAAATTGTGGAATATAATTGAGAATGCTATAAAGTGAAGTATATCTCTATTAAATGTACTATTTCATAATGTTTAGTCATCATTGCATTTTTATAGTGTGAATTAAAGCAATTTTCTAATACAAAAAAGATATAAAGCATAGAAAACTAATGGAAGTGGGTCTGGTGTTTTCTCCCAATAGACACTAAATAGAGCTGAGTGAGATTTATGTTAAACATTTTTTTCATTTCTGTTTGTTAAATATTAATCTGAAAATCATGTCAGAAAAAGAATAGAGGATTATTGTTTAAAAAAATGACAGATGCTGCAATTCAGTAGAATGCAAACGAATGATACAAAAAATAAAATTTCTTTTAAATAAATGAAAAAATTAGTATCAATTAATGAAAATGAATATGTTTAAAACAAACTATTTTTCAGTTTTAATGAAGATTAAAGATTTTATAAAACAAAAATGCAATATAAAAAATTAAATTGTTTTGGCAAGCTAAATTGCCAAAATTTGAAATTTTTTTACAGAATCATAGAAAGCATGATAAAAGGTAGAAATACTAAAAATTCAACAAGATATGTTAAAAAGTAAAAATAAAAATATAACGATTTATATAACTATGCAAATTTTCAAACTATCTATGAATATTAATGCATATATTAGAGAAATCAAATTACATTAAAACTGCTATTTATTCAAAGTGTTAATATCAATCCTAATGCTATATTTGAAATTTAATTCTCCAAATTCTGTACATTTCTAAAATCCTCCTTCACAACTAAAGGCTTGTTCCCATTTACATGATAGCAATGCAACAGGGCAACATTGTAAAACAAGACTCTTCTCTTTTATATATTCAGTTGTTACTTTATCTAGTTACAAAGTCTTCTTACAGATTTTGTTTCACTTGGCATTCCTCAATAAATACTAAATACAAGCTCTATATGCAGTAATGAAAATTTATTCTAAAAAGAAATGTTTTCGATTCATATTGGATCCTCCTCAGCTTCTAATAGAACATAGTTTAAAAATTCAAAAAGTTTATATACATTGTTCTAATTATGCTGCCATTTATAGAAAAGGTTACAAATATTTCACAGTAACAAAAATAAAAATATATTATTAATAATTTATTTATAATAATTATCTCTTATTAAATGTGGACATATTGACAAAAATAACGATAAATTCAATATTAAAAGTTCATAACTTATGCGTAATTCCATAACTCCACTTGTTGGAGAATGATGTATTAGCTTGTTTGTTTATGACGTTCTCATGTAGTCTCCTTTCTGCCATAACTAATGAGTCTTGTAGATATGCGTGCTTCTGCCCAAAACCTGTCCTTATGATTTCTGCTTCTTCCCAATTTATGTCCAGATTATATCCATAAAATCTTTTAGCCAGAGATGTACAGTCTATGACAGAAAGGTTTTGACATCAGTGGAAAAGGTTCGGTTTTCATACAATACGCAAAAACTGATTGAGTCATTACTTCAGTTGTTGAATGTTGTAGGCTACAGTTTGAGTTAAACCATTCCATCGGTTGATTAGCAATGGGGAGTGGAAGGAATATTGCATATTTAAGTGTTTACATGCAAAAAAAAAACGATTTCGTTTACTATACTTTACTCTTAACTTTTATTAATACATTAAATAACGTAAAAAATATTAATGAAATAAAATTAGGATCGTAACTTTACTGGCAATAACTGAATTATTAAGTAATAAGATGCGTTGCATACCGAAGTGTCGTTTAATACCGTATTTAAAGGCATGAACTAGATTGTTGAAGTTGAGTGCGAATTATTTCAAAATGCCAACTACTACGTCTAA
>AYEL01059466.1:0-50918 GCA_000484575.1 Olivierus martensii | reverse complement strand
GATACACATTTTATATTTATTATAATTTGTAATAAAATATTAATAATAAATGAAATTTGTATAAATATAAATTTGAATATATAATAAATGAAATTTGTATAAATATAAATTACGACATATTACGTAATGACAAAGACCCGCTCAAACAAGAGGAGAGAAAAGGTGTTTACAAAATTCCAATAACAGACACACAAACAAAAGTATGTTCTGGGTATGTAGGGGTAACTAATAGAACTATTGCAAAACGCCTGGATGAACATAAAAGGGACATTGAATATGCTAAACTGACGACATCATTAGCTATAGAAGCATATAATAATGACATTAATATAGAATGGAAGGATGTGAAGCAAATTAGGCCAATAGAGAATAGTGCACAATCAGTGATAGCTGAGTCCATAGAAATTCTGAAGAGGAAGAGAAACGAAAATTTAATTAATGATAGATTGAACTGGGAGCCCCCTGCAGCATGGAAGTACATGCTGAAAAAAGAGGAAGGAAAAAGAGATTATTAATTAATGGTAGAGGGAGGAAATAATATGTTTAATAAGTACTTTTGTGTTTTTTCTTTTTCATTTGTATTTAATACTGTATATGTTCATAAGTTAATTGATGTAAAAGTTAATGAATTAAGTAATATTATAGTTGGAAAGATTTAAATGTTTAAATTTTAAATTAGTAATTCCAGAATTGGAGTAGTGAAAATAGAATAATTTTGAAATACTTGTTCTGGAATTGGTAACAGTGAAAATAGAATAATTTTGAAATACTTGTTCTAGAATTGGAATAGTGAAAATAGAATAATTTTTAAATTAATTGTTCTGGAATGACTCAATATTGTAAAAGTCTCTAGATTTGATTAAGTGAAAGTGTTGTGTACCTGAAGAGGATGCAAAGTGCATCGAAAACGTTTGTATCTTAATAAAAGATAAGTAGAGTACTATACTGCAAAGAGTGCTTGTTTTTCTAGTTTGTTATTATATGAAGTTTTTAGCAGTTAAATATGGATAGTAATAAATTTGAAAGCAATTTCCTTTGTGTTGTTAAAATAGTGTTATAGGCAGTTCATATAACTTTTCAAAACTTTCGAAATAAGATTTTTAAACTTAGAAATTTTCACTTCTATATTCACAGAACAAAAAACAAAACATTATACAATTATCTAAACCTAAACTATAATGATGATAATTTCAATACTGAGTTTTTATAACTTGTAAAGAGCATAATAAAAAAAATTGTCTTCTGTGTTTAATAAAATGGAAAGTGAAAGAAGAATACAGATTGCATTACTCATGTCAAGTACGTCATAGAAATTCTCCCCTCTGTGAAATATTCCCAACCCCTATTTCTACCGTGGTAAGAACAGTCTACTTCATTACAAGCTGCTGTGCGGAGATTTTCCAGACTACAATCGAAACTACTTCCTCTAATACAGCCTCTATGGTAGATGTCAAAATTTTTCTGTCATAGACTGTACAATAATTTTTTACTGATCATTAATCCTTTGCGAGAAATTTCTAGTGTGGAGATCAAGAATTTGGGTCAATTATAAAGCGTCACTCTCCACCCCATCTTAATTTACGAAAGGAATTTGAACAAAATGACACCTTAAGAGTAAAGCAGACGATAAACATGCGTCATAGAAATTCTCCCCTCTGTGAAATATTCCCGACCCCTATTTCTACCGCAGTAAGAAGTCTACTTCATTACAAGCTGCTGTGCGGAGATTTTCCAGATCTTACAATCAAAACTACTTCCTCTAATACAGCCCCTACAGTAGATGTCAAAACCTTTCCGTCATAGACTGTACATTCAAATAAACTATGTATTCCTTTTAATTCTATTCTTGATGCTGAAAATGGTTGTTTACATAACTGAAAACATTACATTAAATTAAGTTACTGTTTATCAATTACTGTTGAGTCTGTTATTTCAAGTTATTATGTTTATTCCTGTTATCAGCAGTTAGTTAAGCTTTTAGTTTATATTTCTTTCATATTTTCTGCTGAATAAATACTTCAATAAAATTATATTGTAGAGAAATGCAACTAAATGCAATGTGATATGATTGCATCCTATTCTCCATCTAGCTTTCTCTTCATATCACATTACAATACGGGTACTCCTCACTTAACGACAGAGTTTTGTTCTCGCGACTTGGTCTTAGAACGAATTGGTCGGTAAGCAAGTAACTTGTTCAGTATATATATTTAGAAAATATTGGAAACAAATTTCAACTTAAAATTTGGTTTTAATTTTTATTCACCAGTAAAAATAACAATTACATTATGAAAAAAGAAAAACAACTCAAAAAAAATTTTAAATCAACATAATGCATATGGGCGAAACCAAATTTTACATTTAAAAAGAAAGTCATAAGCTTGGACGTAAGTTTGAGTAGTCGTTAAACAGGTAGGTCGTTAAGTGAGGAATACCTGTATTCTAATGCTACAAATCAAAAATTTTGTCTAAGTGGCTATATTTATTTCAATAATGAACTAAATTTCGAAAATTTTCTAAATGACAAAAGAAATTATCTATTTTAATGAATGTCATATTTTCTAATATTTGAAAGTTATAGTTGGCTCATATATAGATTTCAAATGTTTACTGATTTTTAAACTCTGAAGTCGGGGGTCAGCTTATACGTAACTATATAAGGTAACTATATTTAAGAAAATATGAAAAGTTATATTCTAAGATGTGTGATTGTTTATGATATTTAATTTTGTTGAGGAAGGCATGTACTGTTCTAGTACAAATGAAAAACATAGTGAATTGTATTTATGGATTTAACTATCAGAATAATGAAGGAAGTAATGAAAAGAATATAAGATGGCAAAGACAAAAGTTTATAAATCTATCAAATAAAAATATGGTAGAACATTTGAGGAGAGAAATAGAAAAAGAAGAACCCTTTAGTTATTTTTTGTGGTAAAGTGATAAGACAGTAGATACATTACTCTCCACTAACTGCAGTGGAATATTGTATTAGTTAGTATAAAAAGCTAATTTCTCTTGATCCACTCTAAATATTAAGTAAACGTCATAGTCATCAATATACAATGGGATTATGTTCTGGTGTTAATTCATAAATTAATATTATTATAAGTTGAAAATCTTGCATGCGTATTATATCTATTAACTGCCTATGAATATTCAATACATCATTATAGTAGTACAAAAACAAAATCAAGGAACCAAACAAAAGATGAACTCTGCTAGTACATCAGATCACTGCCAGTATATAAGTGAATTGTATTGAGCAAACATAAACTTATCACATATTATAATCCCAAATATAAATGATGATAAAAAACCATTAATTTATAAACTTATAATATAGAGTGATTATAAAGTTACTGACACTACTCACAGCTCACTGGAGTGGGTTCTAATCAATATATGACACTAAAACCTGGTATATATTCTAATTAGATCTTAGAGTCACAATTTCCAATGAAAATTAAAATAGTTTACATTTTGCCACCAGACAAAAATATTTCACTTTATGGATGAAAAATACATTCAGAAATGAAACATTACAATAATAAGACTTTATTATTCAAAAAGTAATTATAGAACTTTAATATATGCTCCATCTAAGTTGATTACATGCTGGATATGTAACATTGCGTGATCAATAGTTGCTCGAAGGATTTCCTATGAAATATCTGCAACATGCTGATTTATGCTTGCCTTCAGGTCAGCCATACACCATACTCCTCCCTGATAAACTTGATCTTTCAAATATATCCATAATCAGAAATCACAGGGATTCAACTTTGAAGATTCTAAAAAACTTTTAAAAAAGTAGGGAGATTCAAATGACCACTGATCACAAGTGTTACATATCCAGCATGTAATCAACTTAGATGGAATACATACCTGCAACATTGAAGTTCTGTAACTGCTTTTTGAATAATAAAGTCTTATTATTGTAAAATAATGCATTTCTGAATGTATTTTTTATCCATAAAAATGCCATATTTTTGCCTAATGGTGAAAATTTGAACTATTTTATTTTTCATTGGAAATCACGACCCCATGGTCTAATTAGCATACATACTAGGTTTTAGTGTCATATGTTGATTACAACCTGTTCCAATGAGCTGTGAATAGGGTTAGTTATTTTATAACCACCATGTACAACATCATTAATTAAGTGATTAAAAAAATATAATGTACAAATTTAACGATTTGTTTCATATAAACCTGTGTGTTTCGAATTAAACAATTTTATTTTGACAATTATTTATAAAATTAGCAATTATCTTTGATTACTAATTCCAAATTTTCAAGAAAAGTCTCTGTTCTAAATGTAAATAAACAAAAAATTACAAGCCTTCTGGCAGGAGAAATTTACTGAAAAATCAATATTAGTAACAATGTTTTTAACTTCATATCCTTATCAGTTGCTAATCAAACATAAGCTTAACAGAAAATAAAACAGTCTGAAAACAAATTCAGAAAATAACTAACATATTTTAAAGCTAAAAAAAAGAGAGAGAGATTTACATGCCATATGTTAAAATGTCTATACAATGTATAAATGTCCATTTATTGTCCCAAAACATAATAATATAATATGCATTTTAATTAGTTTTGTGAGGCTTACCTTTCTTTTGTCAGTCAGGTGGGACATGATGGATGTTGCCACATATTCAGATATGAAGGTGAAGGTAATCATTAATTTAATGTTTAAAGAGAAAAAAAGGATAATGTAATTTTATTAATAATAATTTCATATGTAAATTAAATATTTCTTAATAAAGATCAAATGATAGCACTATCTTGATCTTTAATCACTGTATTAACTGAGAAAGCAGTACACTTTTGATTTCTTAATAAAGTAAATAATAAGCCAATTAAGTAAGATAAACTGTTTATTCAATTATATTACTAATTACAGGTGTTGTTTGCTATGTTAAACTTGAATTTTTTATATGATAAAGAATAAAATGCTGAAAACTAAAAAATATTGTAAATAGGAAATGATTGATTAATTCTGTAAAATAAACTAAAATATATCTAAATTGTTCATTTTTTTGTTTCAATTTCATCAAAATTTAGAATAAAATCACAAAAAATGAAACATAAACACCCTGCAGTCATTTAAATGGGTATGGCACTTTTATTGCTCTACAGCAACCACTGATTTCCTGGGAAATTGCAGCCAAGCTTACTTTATCTCATGGCATGTGTTATTAGGGAGTTGCTACCAGGGCCTGATTAAGACCCTTAGATGCCCTAAGCACTAACTAATTTTGGTGCCCCCTTACACATGTAATTCAAAATATTAAAAGAATAATAAACCATAAAATAAAATTTTATTTATCAAAAATTTGAAATTAAACAAAACTTACAGTAAGAAGGAAAATAATATTTATTTCTGTATGTTTCCATTTTATTAATGGCTTAATAATTTTCTCCTACTTTTTTCCTTGCAAAGTTTTTGATCAGATCTATATAATCAATCTTATTATGAATGCACATGCAATTAACACCAGGGACAGTTGGGAACTAAATTAAGAACTTCTTATGAGCTAGTATTTGTCACTTATTCTGTTTCAAATGCATCTAGACTTGTTCAAAATTTGTATAACTTCCAATCTGCAAGCACAGTTTACTTTATTTTGCAGGATAAACATGATGACACAAGAGAGAATGCTTTACAAATAGAACTTATTCATTTTTCATTAAATTTTGAAAATGGCTATAAATATAATTTAATAATTTAAATGATAAATTCGGCTATGAAAAATTTCTGTGGTGCCCCCCTTCCCTTGATGCCCTAAGAATGTGCTTACTTTGCTTATAGGGTTAATCCAGCACTGGTTGCTACAATAAACCATCTGCAGTTAATTAGAGGAATATAAAATATATTATAGCCATTTATGCATGAGATGAAACCATTTTTGTATATGTTAGGGTTTTTTTATGTAAATTTAAAAAATTTATAAAAAGTTCTGCTAAAAATTGCACAAATGAAGTAAGAACAAGTTAATAAATATGAAATATTAATAAAATGATAGTATTTCAATGACTTCATGTAATTCTTTTAATAATTATATGACAACTTCATTCAACAAAAGTCATATAGCTATTGGTGTTTTATAAATAAATTTTGAAAGTTTTAGCCAAATTTCTTCATTCGTGGCCTGTGTTGTTCAGAGGATACATTCTTCTTCTTCTTCTTCTTTAGCCTCATGAACCTGCAAGGTTCTTGGCTGCAAGCACTACCTCTCTCCACTCACTCCGGTTCTTTGTCTTTTCCTGCCAATTTCTTATGTTTAGCAACTCCAAGTCTTTCTCAATGTTATCTCTTCAGAGGATACATGGTCCATTCAATAAATAACCAGAAATTTTTTTTAAAGAACCTATTACGAGAATGGAATACAGCACTTATTTTTCAATGTAATCCCCGTTAAATTCTATGCACTTATGCCAGCGCTGGATAAGCTTCTCAATTTCACATGCAAAGAATTCTTGGGGGCATGTGCGTAACCAGTTATGCACTGCTGTCTGAACTTCCTCATCATCAATGAACCTTGAGCCACTAAGAGCTTCTTTCAGTGGGTGATAATCTGAAGGTGCCAGATCAAGGGAATACAGGGGGTGGGGCAAGCAGACGAACTTCAGGTCTTTAATGGTATCTAATGTGACTCTAGCAGTGTGTGGCCTCGCATTGTCATCTACACTAATCTTCATCTTTTCTGCAATATCATTCACCGTAATACGCCCGTTTTCCCGTACCAACTCATCAACTCTTGCAATGTTGTTCTCCATGACTGCACAGACATAGCGTCCTGGGCGTGGCGAATCTTCAACACTTGTTACACCCTGTTTGAACTTATCTGCCCACTCGTACACTTGTATTCAACTCAAACAACTTTCACCATATTGCACTGCCATCCGACAGTGAATTCTGATTGGTTTCAACCCTTCAGCTAACAGAAATCTAATGACACTCCACTGCTTCATGTTGTTGCAAACCTGCAACGGTGCCGCCATCTTGTTTCACTGATTCCCAGCATCCCGTTCGTGAGGCAGGTGTGCCAGGCCCATCTGATAATAGATCTATGACACCACCAAAAAATAACAAAGAAACCCAAACTTTGTCGAAGTTTTGTATTTTTTATACAACTTTTCTGGTTATTTACTGAATGGACCTTGTATGTTGCTATCTAAAAATATCAACTATTTTATTGGATGGCTAAGATTTCAAATAAAACATGAAAATTCATGCTTTCGATGATCCAATATATAGAACAAAAAGTCATGAAAAAAATAAAATTCAAAAAACTTGCTTACATTGTTAGAAACAGAGCAAAAAATGCAATAAATTCAGAAAATTTCAAAAGATTTCAATGAGAATTAAGTGAGATTTCACAAATTTAATTTTTATATATTTTTGCATATTAGATTTAATTTCAATAAATAGCAGACAGTAGAAGGGTTAATGCTTCCATGACTGTATTGTAATTTCATTGCTGAAGAGAACTAGAAAACATTCCAGCTAAAATAGCTGAAAACATTCCAGTAAATAAAATATTTAGTATTGTTACTATTAATTTTTCTAAAAATGTTGTTGTATTTATTTAAAATATTTTGTTTTAAATATTTCTGTTTTTTGCTTCATCATAATTCATCATTTAAAAATTTTATTAGGAAGAAAATAATCCTTTACTTGCATTCCAGGTAATCCATCATAACCATTTTCTCCACGTTGGCCGGGTAATCCAATCACACCTGGTATGCCAGAATCACCAGGTAAACCTGGATATCCTTTCAATCCAGTTTCACCTCTTATAATTAAACCAGGTACACCAGGTTCCCCCTTTTGACCAGATATACCAGGAAAACCATTTCTTCCATTTAACCCTTGTTCACCTATATAAATAAATGAAAATTTTAATTTCATTTCTTTTTGGTAAAAAGAATCAAAAATTAATAATTTAGAAAAGAAAATTAAAATATTTAAGAAAGTAATATTCAGAAATTTTCTGATTATTAAATATACAAGTACAGTAACACCTGGAGTAAAGTAATAGGTGGAACCAGGAAGCATAATGTAAGTCAGGGTATCTACAGATTCCCAAATCTAATTTCAGGTACATATGTATTAGGTTCTTAATTGATTATTACCAAGAAAACAACAAATTATAAAAGTTTATATGTAGTTGTAATTACAGACTCTTAATCAGCAAATAAAATATGTATATACATCCATACATACTTATATATATATATATGTATATGCATTATGTAATTGTGAAACAAACAAGTGGGCAAGGGAGCAGGATGAGAAGTTACATATCTCCAAATTTACATAAGTTAAGTTTATGTAAGTAGGAGTATCACTGTATAACAAACAATTATAATTAAACTATAAGCACTCTCAGTAAGATTATACTGTTTATTAATTTATTTGAAAAACATTTTCAGTGTTTACATACTTGATTTCAATTACCATATATACTCTAATATAAGCCGACCCCCCAACTTTGGAATTTGAAAATTGGTAAAAATGCGTAACCTGTGTATAAACCGACCCCCCAACTTTAGCACTTAAAAGTCTATAAAATTTCGAAAAAGCCTATCCCTACTTTAGCACACTTAAAATTTGATAAAAATTTGAAACTGATAAATTATACGCGAGATGTCTTTGATTTTCTGACTATCGATATAATGCCATTTACAAAAATAAATATTTTATTGAAACTTTAAATATATACATATAAAATAAATTAATAAATGATTTTATTGAAACTTTAAATATATACATATAAAATAAATTATTATAATACAAACTCCAATATATCAATTTAAAAGGTAAAATTTTACTTTACCAGAAGCGATCGAGTGCGTTGCGGCATATCAGACAGTGCAGTGTCGCCTACTGATGCATTTATATACTTAAATGCAGTTAGAGTCGGCAATGCGACGTACTCGATCCCTTCGGAGTAAAATAAAATTTTACCATTTAAAATCCTTCAAAATCAGATTCACTATCAGAATTTTCAAATAGTTCCCATAGATTTTTTTCCGTTGTTTCCATGCCGTCATAGATATCGATATCGTCGTCGTCGTTATCGTCAAGTTCTTTATCACTATTTTTTTCTTCCGATTCATAAATCATATCATCTTCTGTTCCATCCACGGCATTACTAATGCAACATTTTTTAAAAGATTTTACAACAATTTCTGGTGGGAATGAATTCCATGCTTCTTTTACCCAACAAGAAACAAGATCGATGTCGGCCTTTTTTAAATTACCACTTTTTGTTTGTTGTATGTTTGATGATGATATCCATTCAATCCATTTCTTTCTCATTCTGTCTTTGAACGGTTTGTTTAAAGTGACATCAAGTGGTTGCAAAATCGGTGTTAAACCACCAGGTATTAGAAACAATGTAGTTTCTTTTGCCTTTTTTTTAACTAATTCCGTATTGTGCACTCTAAATGCATCCCATACGAGCATGGCTGGATTTTTAAAAAGAGCTTTCGGTCTTCTATTCCAAACTTTTTCTAGCCATTCAATTGTCCCTTTTTCATCCATCCATCCTTTTTCATGAGCTTGGACAATAATATCAGCTGGAAACTGCCTGTTTTTTGGAATGTTTTTTCATTTAAAAATTATAATTGGAGGAAGTTTCGTTCCATCTGCCAAACACGATAACATAACTGAAAAACATGTTCTCTCATGACTGGATTTTTAAAAAGAGCTTTCGGTCTTCTATTCCAAACTTTTTCTAGCCATTCAATTGTCCATCCATCCTTTTTCATGAGCTTGGACAATAATATCAGATGGAAACTGCATGTTTTTTGGAATGTTTTTGTGTTTAAAAATTATACTTGGAGGAAGTTTCGTTCTGTCTGCCAAACATGATAACATTACTGAAAAACGTGTTTTTTCATGACCTGTAGTTTAATTTAAATACTTTTTTCTCCAATTTTATTAACTGTTTTATTGTTTGGAAGATCGAAAGTTACTGATGTTTCGTCCATATTTCCAATCTGTGACAATTCAAACTTATATCTTTTTCGGAGAGAAATAACATATCTTTGAAAAGAATCAATTTTTGATTCTAATTCCTTTGGCAGTTTTGTTCAATTTTAGTTTGTTGACAAAGGCAAAGTCCAAATCTATTCATAAATCGTGTACACCATCCAGCCGATGCTATAAACATTGTTGGTTTCATAGATTTAAATAAATCTTGTTTTAATATTTGTAACGCTCGAAGTCTAATACATGTTCGCGTTACTACAAATCCATTTTTGTCGGCATTCCAGCACCCATTCATTTAGATGTTTTTCTAATTCAGGAAAGAAAGCAGATCGTCCTCTTTCAGCCTTTTTCGTTCTTGGCATGTTATGTAATTTCTCTTTATTTTTTCTCCATTCTCGAACTTGTTTTTCATTGATACAGAAAGCCCTAGCAGCAATACCATTATTAGTTTCTTCTGCATACTTCACAACTTGTAATTTAAAATTTGCTTTGTACGCCGATCGCTTTTGAACTGTACTTTTGTTTAATCCACTCATTTTAAAATACGATAACTGAACTAGTCAGAACACAATATAAAGGAAAACGAAACTTCGAATGGTCTCTTGGTAGCCTGTGACGTAGATATATTACTCTAACGGAATTTTTACTGTGATGATACGAAACTTTTTTAGGAAAGAAAACAGTTATTCAGTAGCAACAATAAAAAGAAAATATTTTTATATAAATTATCAAAATTTATTACTACTCGTTAACTTGGTATTTTCTGAAGCTACGTCATGCCAATGATAATGTTGGAGTATAACATTATCGTTAGGATGGCATAGTTTCAGAAAATATCAAGTTAATAACTAGAAATAATCAATTTTGTTAATTTACATAAAATTTTTTTTTTTTATTGTCGTTATTGAATAACTGTTTTCTTTCCTAAAAAAAATTCATATTTTAAATTATCACAGTAAAAATTCCGTTAGAATAATACGTCTACATCACATGGCTCTGAAGAAAACCATTTGAAGTTTCGTTTTCTCTTACATTGTGTTTTGGTTGAGTTCAGTTATCATGTTTTTAAAAAAGTTTTAATTCATTCGCTAATAATCGATAAATACCTAAAATGGATTAAAAAGTAACTAAAATAATATTTAATTATTATTTTTTCATTATTTTATTTAAAATACCGGTAACTGTAGTCTATCAAAAAGTTCATTGTAAAGCAAAATCAAAACTTTGAAATTGCACGCTTATCGTCTAGAAATCACATTGAACATGTCATCCTAACAATGTATGACATCATCATTAGGATGATCCATTCATTTTAATTAATAATAATGAAAAATAAATACATTTTTCACTCAAATATGAAACCTAGGAAAGATTCTTGATTGTCAAGTTTTTGCGTCGCGTCATCAGGCTGCGCGACATCGCCTATCTGATTATGGTATATAGATGCAGGTTGAAGTCGGCAGCGCGACGCGCTTGATCGATTCGGGGTAAAATAAAATTTTATTTCGTATTATATTAAATTAATTATTGCAAAATTTCCTTTAATTCAGAGTAAGATAAATTTTACCTGATAATGTATTAAATTAATTATTGCAAAATTTCCTTCCTGATTCAGGAGACGTTCAATAAGTTATGGTTTTGCTTATTACTTCAATTTCTTCATTCAAAAAAAAAGTTGATGTTTTTGACCCATGTATAAGCCGACTCCCCACTTCAAAAATTTTTTTTTGGGAAAAAACCTCGGCTTATATACGAGTATATACGGTAGATTGAGGGAATAGGGGCTGAATTCATAGGTATAGCCCAGAAGTAGAAATGGAAGGAGAAGTATTAGTTAAAGTTTAGAGAGATTCTGCTGAAGAAAGTGAGCAGATCACTAGTAAAAGATGAGGAGGGGAGCAACCAGCACTTATGTGGGGTACATGGTGTCTTGCGTTGGCATATATTGACCAAAATTAATATACATAGGCAGTTATAAAGAAGTATTGGTTGTATCAATATCAGTACATAAATATATACAGGTGTGGAGTAACTAATAATATGACAGATGGGAAGACGTACTCCGTAGTTTACATGATCTGAGTGTAATATTAATATTTACAGAAGTAAAGGTCTACTTTGAGTTCACTATTTCTGTTTATAGGGAGAGTATCGTTTGACAAATGGAAAGATGCACACCTGTGACAAGTTCTCTGTGTGGGTTTGAGAAACAGAAGTAAAGATGATCTCGAAGGTTTCAATTTCTGTTGTTGAAGAGTCCTGATAGTTGGAAGACTGTCCACAGTTGATGCACTTCCAGTTCTTGGGTTGTCGCGAGGTTCATTTCACGAGTCAAGGTTGAAGCGTCATGGAGTCTATCAGTTCAAGTTTGATGTTTGATGCATGTTGCTTGCTAAGGCCGAGGAGTTGTGGAGAAAGTCCTGCAGGGCCTTGAAGATATCTTCATTGTCCAGGAAAGTATTAAGCTCACAAGGCGAGGAAGGAGCAAGTTGGAGGGTGGAAAATTGGAGTTTTCCTCTATGGGTGAAGTGGTTGCAGTTGAAGAGGAAATGTTCGGGATCCTGAGGCCCTAGCACTCCACAGTCACAAGTGTTGTTGTTGAGGAGGTTGAACCGGTGAAGATATTGGTGAAAGTTCCCATGACCGGTGAGGAGTTTGGTAGTGAAGAAGTTGGAACGGAAAAACTTGTTGTTGAGATTTTAGTGATGCTTGGGATGAAGGAGTGGGTGAGTCTCCCAGTGTTGGCTAGATTTCCAGGCAGAAGAGTTTGATCTGATTTTTGATGAGACTTGGAGGTAGTT
The DNA here is from genome assembly GCA_000484575.1 of Olivierus martensii. Classification (NCBI taxonomy): domain Eukaryota; kingdom Metazoa; phylum Arthropoda; class Arachnida; order Scorpiones; family Buthidae; genus Olivierus; species Olivierus martensii. The sequence goes on along the minus strand of AYEL01059466.1, from coordinate 38,105 downwards.
TGTTGAAGGTTGCAGGGAGATTACTGACGGCTTCCTTTTTGGCCAGGAAGTCAGCTCTCTCATTTCCCATGTGTCCTTTGTTTCCAGGGATCCATAAGAGTTCAGTGAAGCTGAGTTATTAATTTTAGTGAAGTGTCCATGGAGAGGTAGTTTTTGGTGTTGGTGATACCCAACAAGGCAGTTTTGCTATCCAAGAGGATATGGTAGTGATGGTTAGGGGCCAGGTTGTCTGAAATGTATTTGAGTCCTTTGTATATTGCATAAGTCTCAGCTTGAACAATGGAATTATGTTGTTCAAGCTTTAGTTTTGCTTGATAGCAGATCTTTTTGTGATGGTTGAGGACGACAATGGCAGCTCCAACTGAGTTGTTGATCTTTGAGCCATCAGTGTAGACTTCAGTGGCTCTGGAATTATTCGCAGGACCAACTTTGATTGTAATGTTGAGGTAATCCGCTGGGTGGTGGAGATAGGTAGTATGATGAAAGTCAATGCAGAGTTGATGGTATTGTAGAGTTCTTTGATTTTGTCTGGAAAATCCTTGTTATTATTTATGATGGTATTGTTCCAGTTGTAGAGGTGGTAGATCCATCTGAGTGATCAGATTTTAATATCAATAGGGAGAAGTTTGGTGATTACTAAAAGGGCGTTGGTAGGCACCATATGGTATGCACTTGATATGTTGATGGCAGCCATTCTTTGAACAGAGAGGATTTTCCTATAGTTGTGAGTATTGAGGATAGCATGTCCCCAGACGGGCTGCGTACGTTAAGACTGGTTCAATGGCACAAGTATAGATGAGTCGTACTGCAGTTTTTGGAAGTCCCCAGTTCTTTACAGCTATGCAACAAAATGCGTGCATGGTTCTAGCAGCTTTTTTGTAAATATAATTGACATGTTCTTTCCAGGTAAGAGAGTGATCAAAGATGACACCAAGGTATTTCAAAATTGGTTTTTGTGGAATCAGTTGGTTGTTTAATTTAATTGATAGTTTTTTTGAAGAGGGCCCTTTCTGCCGATGACCATGGTGGAGCATTTGTTGACATTAATGGGCTGTTTGTTTTGGATGCTCCAGTTGTAGATCTTGGAGACGGCATTGTTGGCGAGGTTTTGTAGAATGTCTCGATTATGATGTTTCAACAACAAGAGGGTGTCGTCCGCAAACCCTATGATTGTTGATTGTTCAGGAAGATCAGGGATGTTGAGCAGGTTATTGTAGATGATGTTCCAGAGCAGGGGTTCATAACAGGATCCCTGTGGACATCCCCTGTCGATATTAATAGTGGTTTTGGTGAAGTTGCTGTAGACTCCTGCAATGCGGTGGGTGAAATAACTTTGAAGGGTCCTGTAGAGATTGTTGGGGCAGTTGGCAGATTTAAGAGTTTCTAGAATATGGGGTTGCCAAGCAGAGTCAAAAGCTCTGGCAAAGTCTATTGATATGGCTATTGCATGTTTCTTCTCATCCTTGGCTTTGAGAAAGTAGTTATAAGCTGTCTGAATAGCCTGGATAGTGTTCCTGCCTTTACAAAAACCATATTGATTGTTATTGAAGATGTTTTTATTCTCTAGGAACCAGGTAAGTCAGTCAGTAATAAGCTTGTCGAGGATTTTCCCCATAATGGGGAGAAGGCTAATAGGTCTGTAGTTGCCGGGTTGAGAGGGATCACTGTCAGGCTTGGGGATGAGTTTGATGCTAGCACTTTTCCACTTGTTAGGGAAGTAGCCCAGATTGAGACAACTATTGTATAGGGTGACCAAGGCAATGGGAAGAGCCCTGTAAGTGTTAACCATCTCACCAGTGATTTGGTCAAGACCAGGAGATTTTCTGATGTTGATTTGGTTGATGGCATTGTTGACCTCCTGGTCTTGACCAAACATCCCGTCGTTGGCAGAGTTAGGTTGGGTGGACATCCCCTCATTGGCAGAGTTAGGTTGGGTGGAGGAGTACAGTCTGGTGGAAGATTGTTTGGGAGAGTCAGTGTTGCTGTTGTCCTCTGGGAAGTGGTGTTTGAGAATGAAATGGATATTTTGTGAGATGTCATGACAGAATTCCCCGTTCAGTTTTATGATTGATGATGGAAGAACTGTTCTTTTCTTCTTGTTCTTTGTATAGCGGTAAGGTTCAGACCAAGGGCCTATTTGGTTGGAGCAGAATTTTTTTCATGCTTTTGTATGGGAAGTCTTGAGGCAAGTTTTGTATTTCCTGAAAGTGTCCAGATAGATGTTTGAGATTCTCACGGAGGTTTGGGTCTGCTTCTCTCCTGAATCTTTTATGTTGAGTTCTAACAAGATTGCATAGGATATTAAGTTCGTTATTCCACCAAGGGACAAGATCCCTGGAAGAATGCTTGAATTTGGTGGTTGCACGGTAGGCTTGGTAAATAGTAGAGGAAAGGTTGTCGACAAACAAATCAATATCCTCGGAGGAGTTTATCAGAGTAATGGGGACAGGAGTTTAGTGGTCCTGAAGATAATCCTGGAATTTGCTCCAATTGATGGAGGTGTTCAGGATGTGGTTATGGGGATGTTTGGTGGTAAGATGCAGTTTAGTGAGGATGTATCTGTGATCGCTGGCTGAGGGGGGTGTCAAGTGTTACACAGTCCAATCTGATATTTAAGAGTAGTTTATTGATTAGCACAATATCTATCCAGCTTTCCCCGTTAGAACTGTAGAAGGTAGGCAGAGGGCTGGTATTTGCAGAGAAAAGATCATGTTGGTTGATGAACTGAGTTAGGTCAAAATCTCGGTAGTCTTCATAGAAGCCGTGCCAGATAGGAGATTTGGCATTAAAGTCTCCTGCTATCATAATGGGGTAGTTATTAAGTGCAGTGATAATTCTATCGAAATCTCCTGTTATCATAATGGGGTAGTTGTTAAGTGCGGTGATAATTCTGTCAAGTTTCTTCGGGAAATTCTGGAAGTTGCTTTCTGGAGGAACATAAGCAGAGATGACGATGATTTCTTTGTCAAGACTTTTGACATATATCGTAGTGAAGACGGTACTACAAAGATCAGTGAGGAGCATGATGTCCAGGTGTTGATTATGGGCCAAAATGCCAGTTTTAAGGGTTAATGAATGGAGTCTGGAGCTGACGATGATTTCTTTGTTAAGACTTTTGACACATACCGTGGTGAAGAAGGTACTACAAAGATCAGTGAGGAGCATGATGTCCAGATGTTGATTACGGGCCGAAATGCCAGTTTTAAGGGGGTAATGAATGGAGTCCGGGGGGAAAAGTAGTGACGTTGCCCAGGAGGCAGAGTTTATTGTCTCTGGTATAGGGTTCTTGCAGGAGTATATCTGCATTGAGGTCCACAGCAGTCTTGACTATGTTATTCGTGGTGGCTTTACTTCTTTGTAGGTTGGCTTGTAGTATAGTGATACCAGACTGATTGTGATAATTGCAGAGATGGTTGTCAGTGGTGGGGCTACCCGGGTGGTGGTTAGCCAGTTGAGTGGAGTTGTTGGTTAATGAGGTCCACAGCAGTCTTGACTATGTTATTCGTGGCAGCTTTACTTCTTTGTAGGTTGGCTTGTAATATAGTGATACCAGACTGATTGTGATTGTTGCAGAGATGGTTGTTAGTAGTGGGACTACCCGGGTGGTGGTTAGCCGGTTGAGTGGAGTTGTTGGTTAGATTATCCATAAAATTATGGTACATACGGAGTACAGAGAAGCTCGACAGACTATTATTCATAGTTTATTCTTTTGACTGTTATTGATTTCATTTTCTTAATGTACTGGCAGGAGTGGTTGTAGGCGTTATGGTCGGTTGGGAAATGGTTACTTTTATCTTTAGTGATACTGTTGTATTTTGAGCAGTTTACACAGGTTGGGTGTTTATCTCCATTTTGGCAGTTCTTATAGCTGTGCCTTTCTCCACACTGGCTGCATTTCAGGGTTTCCTTGCAGTCCTTGGCCAAGTGGCCAAAGCCGCAGAAATTAAAACAATGGAGGAGGGGTATGTAGTTATCCACTCTGATAGTGGCCCAGTCCACAATTACTGGGTTAGTATTGATTAGGATATTCCGTACACGAAAAGGTACACTAACGACAATGTGCCGAGAGTCTTTTTCGCTACCTTTCTCCACACTGGCTGCATTTCAGGGTTTCCTTGCAGTCCTTGGCCATGTGGCCAAAGTCGCAGCAATTAAAATAACGGAGGAGGGGTATGTATTCATCCACTCTGATAGTGGTCCACAGATACTGGGTTAGTATTGATTAGGATATTCCGTACATGAGGAGGTACACTAACGACAATGTGCCGAGAGTCAGATTCGCTGTTTTTCCTGTTAATTTTGGTTAAGATTTTTCAGGAGTTAGTAAAGTCAGTTTCTTCAAATAATTTGTTAATTTCTGGATTTTGTTTGTAGGTGAAAGGTATGAGAATTGCCCTGCTTCAATGTAATTAGGCACATTAAGGAATATGACCCGTGGGTTTTTTCTGTTGGTCTGTCGGATTGTTATTTTGTCGTTGAGTTCAGGAATAGATTCGATAGCCGAAATTAGTTTTTCAGTGTCATTTTTAGTTTTGAGTTGGATGCACAAGTCGTTTTGTTGTGTAGTTCTCAAGCTGTTAATGTTTATCTCAAGTTCTTGGGGTTTAATTGTGCTTGTGATAGTATCTTTAATAAGAGTAATGTTGTAGTCAGTTTGTTCATCAGTAGTTGGAGAAATAAGAACAGCAAATTGCCCTGGTTGGTTGGGTGATTTTTGTGCAGTTAAAGATTTATTAATAAGCTTGCTACTGGCACTGTGGCCAGGGAGTTTCACTTTATCAGCATATGTTGATATCCCTTTAGTATTATTTTTCATGATTGTTTTGATTGATCCCAGGATTTCACAGGCAAAGGAACAAATTTTGCCTCTCTCCTCTTGGTTGATATTGGATTTATATTTTTCTGGGGAGGTTAATTATTTTGCTGACATTTTCAAAGATTTTGTTATTAATGATGTACTCAAGATCAGCGAGATCTCCCATTGTAATGATGATTTAAGTGGGATGGTGTAGCTTAGGTCTAAGAGAGTTATAAAAGAAAGATTTTTCAGGAGTTAGTAAAGTCAGTTTCTTCAAATAATTTGTTAATTTCTGGATTTTTGTAGGTGAAAGGTATGAGTTGCCCTGCTTCAATGTAATTAGGTACATTAAGGAATATGACCCGTAGGTTCTTTCTGTTGGTCTGTTGGATTGTTATTTTGTCGTTGAGTTCAGGAATAGATTTGATAGCCAAAATTAGTTTTTCAGTTTCATTTTTTTTTTTGAGTTGGATGCATAAGTCATTTTATTGTGTAGTTCTCAAGCTGTTAATGTTTATCCCAAATTCTTGGGGTTTAATTGTGCTTGTGATAGTATCTTTAATAAGAGTAATGTTGTAGTCAGTTTGTTCATCAGTAGTTGGAGAAATAAGAACAGCAAATTGCCCTGGTTGGTTGGGTGATTTTTGTGCAGTTAAAGATTTATTAATAAGCTTGCTACTGGCACTGTTGCCAGGGAGTTTCACTTTATCAGCGTATGTAGGTATCCCGTTAGTATTGTTTTTCATGATTGTTTTGATTGATCCCAGGATTTCACAGGCGAATCCCTGTATTTCCAGAGCAAAGGAGTGAATTTTGCCTTTCTCCTCTTGGTTGATATTGGATTTATATTTTTCTGAGAGGAGGTTAATTATTTTGCTGACATTTTCAAAGATTTTGTTAGTAATGATGTACTCAAGATCAACGAGATCTCCCATTGTGGTGATGATTCAAGTGGGATGGTGTAGCTTAGGTCTAAGAGAGTTATAAAAGAAGATTTACCAAGTTCAAGTCAGTAGCTGGAGTTGGTGTCAGTTCAGAACCAATCTCAGTCCAAGAACATCCACGAGGTGGCAACACTTGGGTGAGGAATACTTGTGGGGTATCCAAGGATTATAGGAAGACACTGGGATGACACAATTAGTTCAGGAAAAAAAATAACAAAGAGGGTAAAGCTGCAGTTGAAAATGAGAGGGTAGTAGTACCCTGGGTGAGATGAGATGTAGTAAAAGCAATCCGCTTGCATCAGCGGATTGGCAACACTGAGAGGCGAGATCTAAGGTGAATCCAGTAATCCACAGCAGGGGTGAACTGTAGGCACAAACTCCAAGAGGGCAGTCGGGCACCGAAGTTGGTTGATGAACTTCCAGTAGTTAGTAATGAGAGAGGACGAGACAGTACAGATATGCACGAAAGAGACCATAAGACAAGGATACAAAACTAAAAGGTGTGGAGAGAAGTGAGTACACGACAGAAAATAAAATTAACACGGCCAAGAAGAAGTTTAACAAAAAGCAGAGTACGAAAGGCAAAACAAAGTTCGAGTAATTTGAACGAAGACCGTTATAATGGTCAAGACAAGGTCAATGGCAGCTAGCAGTGGACAGAGTCAGAAAAAATAAAACTCGATGTAGTTCAAAAACTAAATCACATAGAGGCAAAAGTTTTATACTAATTTGTTCGTCTCCTAAAGCACACTCCGATGATGTCATTAACACAAGCGAAAATAAAGTAATCCACATAAAATACTTCACGAAATCGTAGAGCTGAAAAAACAAGACCTCTCACTTGCGGAAGACTTTAGCTGGTTACAAACAGATTGTTGGATTATGTATTCTATATAAAATCTCTCTCAATTAAAAGAAATTATTGGTTATTTAAACCACAGTCTGTGTCATTCCGCTGAGTGCTCATTACCCATCTTTATCCGTGCCACATGCTGCAGGTAGGCCAAAAGCCTGTTCTATATCATCCTCGGGTAACACACTGGTGTCAGAAATTGGGATATTAAGAAGTCAAACGGAACCAGAAGAGGATGAGTTTGTGGTTGTAAATTTTTATTTGAACTTCAAAATGGCTAATGAGGCTGACTCGGCAATGACTCCTCGTACGGAGATGACTTCCGGAGGATCATTTGCTTTTACAGGAATGATCCCAACTTTTTCGGGTGAATCGACTCAATGCATTACCGATTTCTTCAATATGATCGAAGAAATAGCCATCTTGGCATTGTGGACTGATTGACAGCGTTTAGGGATCATGAAATGCAAACTCTCAGGAATTGCTAGAGAATATGCATGGCACGACTTTAAAATTAAAGACATAACAGATTACAAAGCTTTTAAAACACAAATGCTTAAGTGTTTTGCGAAAATCCCATACACGATTAGGTTACAGCATTTCCATGCTTGTACACAGCAGATAGATGAGGACGTATGAACTTTTGCCATCAGATTGCAGTCGCTCACAGCAGAGACCCTAATTGAGGTAGCCAGCTCAAATGAATAGGAAAAATTAATTGTCGAGCTTTGTCAAAAGAAGGAGTTGGATGAGAAACTAAGAGTCCAGTTTCTAAATGGAATTAATGATAGGATCAAATGTACTGTAATGATGCACAATCCGAAAAAAATTGAGGAAGGATTATTGGTAGCTACGCTTGAAGAACTAATAGAACAAATAGTTAGTAAACACCCTTACATCGGGAAAATAGAAGAATTATGCCTGGCAAGTGCCGCCACAAGTGAGTCTGGCATAGCCAAGCAAAATCCTGACAAAGCGGAAGAACTAGAAGCAGAAATTAAACAAATTAGTGACAGACTTGACAAATTAGAGCCGGAGCCAGACACAGCGATAAACACATACAGTATATCGAACTGAAGCCAGACGTGGTGACAAACACATATCAGATAATGATTGAATTAAAGGCAGTGATCAAACAACTTCATGATAGATTGAATAAGTTAAAAGCCATGTTAGAAAAAGAAACATTAGTAAAACGAACACATCCACCGGGAATGCAGTTGAGAAATCCACCGTCGTCACAATGATATAATATATCAGGAATTAGACAGGCGAACTTCTATAAGCTGCCCCAAAATAAGAGTTTGTTTAAAAATAGGTCTAAATATTGGGTTCAAAACTATGGGGAAAAACCGATAGCAAACATTTCGCAGCCACAGGGTTGTAGCGTGCCAAGAGGACAAGGAGGTCTGAGGTATCGCAATCCACCTCAGCCACCACGATATTTAGCAGAGATGCAACTGTCTAATATACAGCAAATGTCACAGGGCAAACCTTGCCATCCAAATTGCCAAAAGAGGACAAATTCACGACAGGTGCGAGATAATGTCGCCCATAACCAAGCAAATAAATTAATAAATAAACAGCCACAAAATTTATGTAAAATAATATCAGTTAGGGAAAGACCGCACCAAAATACTCAATTCACATTTAAGGACAAAGTGCACAACCTAACTGAGAGAGAGAGATCTATACAGGAGAGCACTGTCGCTCGAATTAATATTAAGAAAAATAAGCGTAAAGGCAAATGTAATAATAAGCAGTCGAGATGTCAATCTAATAGTTTATGTGCCAGAATTAAAACTGTACATAGGATCAAAATAAAGTTGATCAAAATGAGAGGACAAAAATGAATTCAGTAACAAAAATAAAAGAAACTTAGCCATGCAAATATGTAGTCAGTGATTGAGTACTTATTAACCAAATTTATATGCTGCCAAATGTAGAGTGAAAATTGTTTCCTAAATATAGTGGACCTTATAGGATTATTGAAAAAACCAGTCGTACTATAAAATTTGTCGAAGATATTCAGACAAAGAAACAGATACTAGTACATGCGAATTGGATGAAATTGGCTATGGCCCAAATAGAATTTGAGCTGGCGAAATGCTCTAAGATCCCGAGAAGGGTTAACATTAAATAGCAATTTTAAATATGATAAATATTATAGTTTTAGAGTAATATAATTTATTTAAAGATACCTGTGAAAACTAATAATGGAAATTAACAGTAATTATACTTACAATACTTATTTTAATAACCAACAATGTTTCATAGGGCTTATGAAAGCTATTGCGATTCATGTGTACATGGCACAGTGACAAATGTGCTTTCAGATAAAAAGTTTCCATAACAATGTGAATCTGACATTTCCAGCAAAGCCCTGGAAAGACAAGAAACATTCAGAGACGTTAAGATTGACACAACTACAGCCAGATTAAAATATAGAAAACAGACAAAAGTTATATCTAGCTATGCACACAACAGGTAGAGCTCGAGTGGAAAGGTCACCGAGACTTTAGTCCTTTATAGGTATGGGGATAAGAATAAGCCTATTGTTAGCTGGTACGGGTGGTAAGAGTCCACTACACTAGCAGTTGCAAAAAAAAAAAGTGTGCAAAAACATAAGCAGGTATGCAGAAAAAAGGAAAATATATATATGTAAATGCGAGAAGCAATTTTTTCTTTGACAATAAGATAAGAAATAAGGAATTAAACTAATAAAAATAAAAAAATGAGATAAAAGGCAAACAAATAATGATTTATATTATAAAACAAAAGAAACAAATAAAGATTGACAAAAGTAAGAAGTTAATAAATAGAGATAGGCAAATGGAGTGATCGAGAAATCTTGCTTTTGTAGTTGTTACAGGCAATGACCTTGACACACATGATGCTCTCCACTGGAAGGAGGATCATTGTACAGTCATATTGTTTAGCAGCATTAACAAACTGCGGAGAAAAAACCGGAAGTTGGACACCAAAAAGGGTATCACCAACACATTCCATCTCCCTCCAGCACTATTGTTAGTTCGAAAAAGATGTGTCAAAATAAAAATTGTAATAAGATCTCTATATTAGTAAAAAGAATTTGTTAAACATTGAAGAAGAACTCTTGACAGAATAATGTAATTACCATTGAATATTAATCTGTATAATTAACCTTTTATTTTTATATGCATATATCTATTTCATATCATAATTTTTCAGTAAATATTTCAATTCTATTTCTTTCACTTGTGCAAAGTTTTCACTTTTAATCTCGTTTTCCACAAATGTCGGTTCACGCAAAATTATTCGATTTATATGTGAATTTTTGAAAGAGATTTTTATATATATATATACGGAAGAATAAATACAAATTAATTATTACCTAATAATCTTTGTAATAAAATATATATACAATAAAACCTCAATTTTACAGACTATAGGGGGCAAGACTAGTCCGTAAAATTGGAAGGTCCGATTTTACGTACTATAGGGGGCAAGACTAGTCCGTAAAATCGGAAAGTCCGTAAACCTCTATTTTACGGATTATAGGGGGCAAAACTAGTCTGTAAAATCACCTGCTGAACCGCTCTTCCGATCTGACTAGTCCGTAAAATCGAAGTAACATTTTTTATAAAAATTCCGTAAAATCGAAGTAACATTTTTTTATAATTAGCATTTTCAACATAGCTGTATAATTAAATGTGACTTATGCCTAAAAACTGTATTATTTTACATAGAGTATTTTAAATTAAATTAAATTTCCTACATACATGTATATTCCATGTAGGAAAATAAAAATGATGCATTATGCAATAAATGAGTGCTTTATTTTACAAGTGAATAAAAATGATGCATTATGCAATAAATGAGTGCTTTATTTTACAAATGCTGGATGTAGCTATACTGTAGACAGTTTATGCAAATATTGTATTATTATTATTTATAAACTTTATACTACAAACTTCAAGGAAATTTATACCAAATAAACCTAAATTCTCACGCCAAATTTAACCCTTGAAACTATAACGGAATAATTTAATGATTGGAAATAATTTGGAACTAATTAGCGCATCTCGTAATTAGAATTATTATTATTTTTACCGAATCAATGAGTGGCTTTTCTCTTCAGATAAATTAGTTAAAAATTCTGGTTCAGTTATTAATTAATAGATGGCGCCACTCATTGATTTGGTAAAAATAATAATAATTCTAATTACGAGATGGCGCTAACATTAGTTCAAATTATTTCCAATCATTAAATTATTCCATTATAGTTTCAAGGGTTAAATTTGGCTTGAGAATTTAGGTTTATTATTATTTATTTTATTTTTTGGGATGGTGTCCGTAAAATCCGAAGTCCGTAAAATCGAGGTTTTACTGTATTGTAAAATGGGAATCAAAAGAAAAATGAATCTACCTCAGTAGATCATTTTGGAAAGAAGGGAGTATTGTGGAGATCCAGAATTCGGGTCAATTATAAAGTGTCACTCTCCACTCCATCATAATTTATAAAAGGAATTTGAATGAAATGACACCTTCAGAGAAAAAGCAGACGACAAACATATCATTTTACCTGGCCCGGAGAACCCTGTCTCCACAACATAGAGAAAAAATTGGAAAGTCCGGAAATATTTCCGGGCCCTCCCTCAAGTTCTGACCCATCCCCCTCCCTCTTACTTCTATTCTTGGTGTCGACCAAAATGCTATGTCCACATGAAATTTAATACGTTAGCATATAGGAAAATAACGATAAATAAATGAGTGCATAATAAAATAAAAATAGAACAGGTCCAAGTTATTAATAACTTCCTCACACTCTTTTCCATCTCAACAGTTCCTCGTCTCCATGACCTTCACACCTCTCCTCCAAAAAAAAAATGGTGCTGGGAAGCAAAGCCCCAGCAACATAACCCACCACCACCACCAAAACCAAAACTGCTCATTCATATTTCGTATATTTAACGGACGAGGCTTCATCACTTCCATGAGACACATTAAAACAATCTGTTGACATCTCCGGCCCTGTAGCGGATCTTCGCCTCGAGGAACATCTCCGACGTCTGGAAGAAGAATTTGAGTATCAACAGGAGTAAAACAAAAAGGAGTCGGGTAACCAGGGGGAGGGAGGCGGATCCCTGTTCGGGCGCCAATTGGGAAGTCCGGAAATATTTCCGGGCCCTCCCTCGAGTTCTGACCCGTCCCCCTCCCTCTTACTTCTGTTCTTGGCGTCGACCAAAATGATATATCCACATGAAATTCGTTTCTTTTTACCCAATCCAAAAAGAAACATACTGCATTACACAAAAATTCCTTTGTTAGTATAATAATTAAAGAGAACTTACAAAACTTCAAGTTACTAACGATCCCCGTCCTGTATCTAAAATGAAATGTCCAGCTGGGCACAAAAATCTTGACAAGTACCTTAACAGTCACATCGTCATGACGGGATCCTCTCAAAAAATCTTGACAAACAAGCACCAAATCTTGACAAGTACCTTAACAAACAGTCACATCATCAGGAACAGTCACATCTCAACTCCCTCTATCAGTACACAATTTAACTATGCTTCAAATTTACATTTTACAATCTTATTTTTTTTTTTCAACTTTGAACAAAAACATCCTTCATCGTTAATTAATTTCAATAATAACAATTATGAAATCATATTACAATAAACTAAGTTAAATAATGAACATTATCAATAAAAACAAAATGAAATACAGTCCGCAGAAACGAAGATGGCTGCACTCATCCAACGCCAACCACAACACCAAAATGCCGGAAAAACTCGTAAGTAACATTTCATTTTCCATCTCAACAGTTCCCCGTCTCCACATCCTTCACAAAATAATACACAACGGAAAAGATATATAGTCAAATAAAGAATCGCGTTACATGCAGGTGTCTCACAAGACACAGCAGAAAAACAAAAGGGGAGAAAATATGTGATATAATCTTTCCCCCGGAAAACGAAGGTGAAACCGAAAGGTCAGAGGTGATCCAGGGAATGAATAGGATGAAAAAGGAATATTCGAGGAGTTGCTTGTAAGATATGGAATGGTACGGACATGTCCGTAGTCTTTACGACATCTGGATTCAATCTCCGATGTCTCAGAAGTGCTTCCCATCCGTGAGTCAGCTCCCCACGCCCGACTGAGAACTGAGTACGGCATAAAATCAACTATAATAGTTTGGTCAACAACCTACTTTGTGCTCCTCTCCCAATATTGGAAATTCCAACAGGGAAGAAAAGTTACATTGGACGGTGATTCCTCCTTTTCGTCGAAGAGACTAATTACTAAATTAAACTTGTGACTCCAGGTATTTATCTTCTGAAATGATAGTTGGGATTTATTCTATTTTGTACAGAATCTCTTTCAATTAAAGGAAGTTGTTGATTATCTAAACCATAGTCTCTGTGTCATTCAATCGAGCACTCATTACCCATCCTTATCCGTGCCACAGACCGCAGGTAGGCCAAAAAGCCTGTTCTATATCGTCCTTGGGAACCACACTAGTCATTACCCAATTTACTCTTCTTGCTGAACTATGTCTTATTATAGATAGGAACTTTATATACTCCCGGTTATTGTTGTCTCGAATATGGTTTTTTATCATTTCTAAGTGTAGAAAATAAAATTTACTTTTATTGGGTGCAAATGTCACTCCTGTTTTTTTAACTATTTGTCTAAGTGGTTTATATGTAGTCATTTCATATTGTAATGCTATATATTTTCGCTGTTTTTGCTGGTCTGATGTTAATCCTCTACTAATTGATGCATTTGTTATTGTACTATTTCTATTTTGAATTAATTTCTTATAAATCTTTTGGATAAAGCTATTATTATATCCATGCTTTCTGCCTTGCTTGAAGATGTATTCTTTCTGTCTTTTTCAAGTCATCTGTTGAGCAACATGTTAACAGTTTCTTCTAAAATACACCTTAAAGCCACTTTTTTTATACTTAGGCAGATATGAAGAAAAGAAATCATAATCTACATACTCGTGATGAGCAGCAATAACTGACAGGTACTGCAGCTCCAACGGTACTACACTCTATTAATAATTTGGATCTGGTCATCGCACTTATTAACATAAATGCGGGATACGTCTGGCCACCAAAACAAAAACAATTTGCTATATCGCCGAATTTATGTTTGCGTCCTCGATGTTGGTGGAGGGGGACTACTAACCTATCGGCCAAATTCGTTTTTCAAACATTGAGCAGTCAATACATTATGAGTTTAAGTATCAGTTCAAATAGTGAGGTTTTCATGTTATATCAAATTATATAGATTATCAATAAAAACAAAATGAAATACAGTCCGCAGAAACGAAGATGGCCGCACTCATCCAATCCAACCACAACACCAAAATGCCGGAAAAACTCTTAAGTAATATTTCATTTTCCATCTCAACAGTTCCTCGTCTCCATATCCTTCACACACTGTATTTAAAATTATTAAAAAGAAACTTTCACTTAATATTTTACAATTATTTCATATTACTTTTACAATATTTAAAATTATTTTCTCTATTTATTTACATAATACTTGATATTTCTTTTAAAGCTGTCATTCCATTGTTTTTTATTTCACAATTAAACCTTATAACAAACACGATAAATAAATAATACTGCTTACTCTCCGTTTTAACATGCAAATAAATGTCTACTACATCAGTACTGCCATCTGTTGACAGGAAATTAGCAAATTCCGAAAAAGCTTACTGACCTGCAGAAACTGTACAACAATTAATTCTTTTTTTATTTTCAGAATATTGATAAAACATTAATTGTTATTGAAGACTGGAATTATGTTGAAAATAGTGTATTGAATAAATAATACTCAGTTTTACTTTATTTAGACACTAGAGACAAAATAAATGATAGCAAACACTTTGATGTTAACCTGCCTTTTATTTATTTTTCCATAAGTATTTCTACCTATTCATGTATAATTTTTTTTTTTGCTTTAACATTTCATTTTTTTTTTTTTGATATAGACTTTACAGCATCATTCATGGTTTTCAGAAAACAGTTGATGCGAACTCTCTTGCTTCATTCCATCATTCATGGTTTTCAGAAAACAGTTGATGTGAACTCTCTTGCTTCATTCCTTTTGGGTGCTCTAGCATCAGGTAATTGACCATCATCAATTACTGTGGATATGCAATTGTCAGGTGTATTATTTTCTACTTTCCTCCTTTTTGGAGCTTGTCTTTGGGTGTTTCTCTTTCATTTGGTAGCATCAAGCTAGGCACTGATCCCCTTTTCAATCTGTGATATAAGAACAAAAGCAAATTGAGGACAAATTTTATTGATATTACTACTTTCTTTATATATACCATAATCTATGAAACATCAAGCATAATTATCATAAATCATACTTCAAGTTATAAACTAACCTATAATTATTTCTCTGAAATAACCATTATAAAAGTCAATACCTAACAAACAAATATATAAAATATATCTAAATATACCTAACATAGAAATATATTTTACCCTTGAGACTTGTTATTTTTATTCCTAATGTCATCTTCTCTAAAATGCAGATCACATATTCTGTGACTGTGGTAGTTTTTCTGGCACATATCCTGTGACTGTGGTACAGTTTTTCTGGCTCTTCTTTCTTAAATAATTTATCTAGATCTGCCCTCTTTGATTTGTTAACCCACTGACCACATCTGGCAATACACAAATTAACATTCAAAATTAAAGTAATCAATAGCAGCTTACATCAACATTGGATTAAATTTAAACTTTAGGCCTACATTTTGGCAATGGCAATACTTACAGATCCTTGTCTTTAGGGAAGCGGAAAAGAGATCTTGAATCCTTCTGCCACTTATAATTACTGCATCCATACATTGAATATATAATACCAGCTTTATAACTCAACATTCTTATTTTCTTGCTAGTTCTTTCTTTAATAATATCAAATAAGTTTGTATCTGTCATTATCTGGTGGTATCTACACTCAACCAACTACGGAAAAATCATTCCTTTTCGGTAGAGACGCTAGCATCAAGCTTCACCGAAAAACAGGGAGAGTAAGCAGTATTGGTAGTTATTTATCGTGTTTACTTATAGGCAAATATATATTTTTAGCTATATTCTAATAAATTATTTAAAATTTTTTAACTAATTACCTTTTTAATTCTTAATTCCAGTTACATTTTATTAATTTATCTTACAAGGAATCACAAGTACTTAAAGCAGGAAAAATACACTATTTTATTATTAGATATATACATCTAATAATAAAATAATGTATTTTTCCTGCTTTAAGTGCTTGTAGAACAAAGTTATTCAACAATTATTACAATGTAGTTAGTAACTGTCTTACAAACCTGATAATTTTAAAACTGATTTTTATAAATTTCTCTCTCTCAAATCAATAGAAGCAATAAAAGACATTCTTCTTGATAAATAATTTTTTAATTAAATATTTCATTCAGTGTTATCTTAATCATACATATGTTTTCGTAAATTAGTTCCTACGACTGACAAAAAATATTTAATTTCTTAAATATGATTGAATTATTTATTATTAACAATTATTAAAATATAAATATTGATTAATTCTCTGGTCATTAAATTTTCTTAATTTTCTCAACTTTTAATTATTATAGGAAAAATTAAATATTAAGCAAAGAATTTGGAAAAAATAACTTTTTACTTTCTGAATATAACATTTATTTGGAATGATTAAAAATTAAATTCAAATGGTATAACTATTATGCTATATTTCATAAAAAAATATTTATTAAATGCACTTTTTATGACATGTAGCTTACATTAAAACATTTATTACAGGAAAATCTCAGAAAACTGAATATCTTCTATTTTTAAACAGATGAATCTACAGGGTTAATTAAATTCACTTCAAATTTGCCAATAATATCCTGATCAGCCTGTTATATTTTATCTTCATTTCAGGGAGTCTTTGACTTACAACAGAGTTGTTTCAAAAATTTTGAACACTGCAGTCATAAGTCAGAAATTGTTGGAATTTGTAAATGCCCGAATTTATGATTGCCCACTACCAATCATATATATTAACAGTGAAATATAGCTAGCTGACTGAATAGCCCTTTTGCAGTTGAATCAATAAACCAATTCCTATAAATAGATTATCACTAAAGATCCAATACTCAGATTTCTGTGACAGCCAAATTTATTATTATTATTATTATTATTATGTTATAGTACATCAATGTGGGCACGGAATATATCCGGGTCAAAGTGCTATGTCAGACACGAGTCAAGACATAGCTACTTGTGATGTTTAATTGTGAGTTAACTGTCTGTGTCAGTTTTTTTATTATTATTATTATTATTATTATTATTGTTATTATTAATAGTTTAAAAATTAAATTAAAATTATAGTTTCTCTAAAATGATAAAATCTGCAGGTAACACCGTAACCTAATAATGGCTGCTATCTAATGATACTTTATACAAGTTTTGAGTTTTTTGAGTGATACTTCAAAGTTATAAGATTAAATCACAAAATTTCTGTTCATTTATATGAGTGGGTAATATCTAATATTTACTATTACACACCAATTTTTGTAAAAAATTTAATGAACACAAAAATACAAGAACCAGACAAAAAGGATGCTTTCAGATCTCTGATCAGACCACTGGTCAAGGTATTAAATATAGACAATTGCATTGACCAATAAAAGAATTTATCAATGATATCACCAAATAAGTATGAGTTAGTCATAAGTCTAAGAGTACTTGTAGTTTAAAAATTATTAGAGAAAAATTTTAAATTTAAACATCTACCATTTTTAACTGCTTGCAGTTAAAGGATTAATTGATGTGTTATCAAGATCACCTGTAATGACATGATCATCTTACTAAATTTTATAAAATGTCCAATCAATAATTCAGGAGGTATTAACAAATGCTCAAAAGTGGAATACATGTTATTTTTAAATAGTAGTTGAAACTAAAGGGTTAAATAATGTAGCAAAGTTATCTTTAATGGTAGAACATTGCTTCATAACAAAGTGTCATGAAAAGCTGTTTATTTGTTCAAAAGTCATTAATGGGGAACATAAACAACAGACAAATAGTTATAAACAGTGTTGCAGAGTCGGATGGCAAATGATCCAACTCCGACTCCATCTTTTAAAAAAATCCGACTCCTATTCCCTAAAACTTATAAGGTCCGATTCCGACTCCACCCAAAAATCTCCAACTCCGGTTATAAGACTTACTTTCCTAAGGAAAATAAGCTAAGAATGATGTTTCTTACAAAACCTCAATTTAACAAAAACAAAAATATTCATAAATATTTTCAATTTAGAAAATATAAAAATTTTCTTTACAGAAGTTTGTCTTAGACCTTTTGCCCTATATACTGATGAAAAAGCAGAGAAATTTTGTAAAGAAAAAACTTTTATAAAGTGATTATATATGGGTTAGTTAAAAATTAAATTTTTAATTAGCTAGTAAGATTTGCCAGCTCATACCTTCATATCTTTGCAATTCACTATATTGTGGGATTCCAAGAAATGATCTTTTTACATTTATATTCTTTTACAGTATCATCATCTGATATCAGTTTTCTCTCTAATTATCTTTGTATAAACAATTATAAAAGGAAAACTGAAACTATTTTTTGTACAGTAATTTAATTGCTTTTTAACCAATTAAATTATTGTATTGATTGTCATCAGTATAAAATACAAATTAGACTTAACTGTTAAATCTTAAAATGTCGACGGAACATATTCTCTTGACTGCTGGTCCGAAACTGACTGTTCCTCGGCTGCTTATGGTTATCTTCCGCTTCCGGGGTCGGCCAACTCTTCGCTCGGGCCACCTCAGAAGAGCGGGAAACGTTCACTGATTTGAATCCGTTTCAAAACGGCCAATACATTCAAACGCATGGCCATTAGAATTAAAAAAAAATTCATAGCCAATAATTTTTGACACTATATATGCATCAGAAGTGGTTTGATGCCAAAAATCAGATTTCGGTTTCAAGAAAACTCCACGGTATAAATATATATACATATATTTATATATTTAAATTTTACATGTTTTATAGATTATTGAACAAAATTTCAAAGTTTAAAATCAAAACTTCTGATAAAAGTTCGAGAAATGAGCTTTTATTCGAAGTTTTGCTGCAAAAGTTATGAGCTTTTATCGGAAATTTTGCTGCAAAAGTTAGAATGACTAACAAGCATGCTCTGAAAAAAAGTGCGCCTTTTTCGGAACGTATCTTTGTGCCAATTATAGCGGCAGTTGGCGAAAAGATACACTTTGATGGACTGCCTCATGCCGCATTTTTCTCTTCCGTGTCATGAATGTATCTTGAATTTGATTGTTGATTAATCGTTTATATTTAAATTATACTTCTTAATAATCTACAGATTGAACTATCTATCGATACTAACTTTATAAAGTTTGGTTCCTATTCGTTTTTACCCGGTTGGCAAGCTCCCCTTGTTAGTTCCAACCTGTTCCAATTAAGTGGAATCCATCATATGAAGTCATAAAAATATATAAAATATATAAGAATATAAGAATTAAAATTTAAAAATATGTAAATGCACAATACACCTAACCCTTAATTTACACAGTATTTGAATTGCACAAGTTTAGTTTTATGATTGAAAAATCATACTATGTAAATTTTCATTTTACACAGTATGATTTTGATTTAACATTGTTTAAATCCAACACCAACAACAAAGATGATCATAATAATATTCTAGAGCAGTTGTTCTTAACCTTTCCAAAGTCATGGAACACTTTTAATTGTAAAGAAAATTTGCGGAACACTATAATACAAATATCATAAAACAAACAACAAAAATATGCATGAATATGTATATTACTGAAAATTATACATTACACATTAAATAACAGTAAAAAGGAGCATTAATTAAAAAAACATACCGTATTTGTTCGAATCTAAGCCGCCATCGATTCCAAGCCACACCCCAAATTCTCAACACGTTTTTGTGAAAAAATAACAAATAGTGTAAAAAGGTTTATCGATATCCAATATTTACGAAATTAAAAAAATTTTTAAATGAGAACTAATAAGAAGTGAATAATTTATTTATTTTACTAGTATTAAAAACTTTTAAATACATACATGAACATGTAATTGCTCTAACCATCAGTATCATGTTCCGAAAATGATTCGTCACTCCCACTGTCACAGCTGACTTCGGAACTGGTGCTGGGGTCGCCATTTTCCCACACGGTGTCGTCTTCCATGCCATCCAATGCATTTGTTATGCAACATTTTTTAAAAGAATGTATTATAGTCTTTAGAAAATTTTTTCCAGGCAACAGATATCCATTCTGCAATTTTCCAAGCACTTGCCTTCTTGATTTTCCCAGAAGCAGTGAAAGTGTGGTTATCCAAATGCAACCAGTTTTCGTACTCTCTTTTTACGTAGTCCTTAAATGGCTTATTAATGCTTACATCAAGCGGCTGAAGCTGGCTTGTCATACCGCCCAGGATTATCACCAAATCGCAATTGTTTTGTCTCAGTTTCTTTTTTACAGAGTCCGTCAAATGACCTTTAAACACGTCCATGACAAGTATATTTTGAGGATTTCAAAGACCTCCTGGTCTTTTATTCCACACTGAATTAACCCAATCTTCCATAATTTCAGCATCCAACCATTTTTCTGAGCACGCATGATTATGTTTTTGGGAAAATTTTCGTTTTTAGGCACTAATTTCCTGTTAAGAATTAAATACGGAGGTAATTTATGGCCGTCTGCTGTAACGCACAGCATTACAGTGATACATTGTTTTTCGTATCCTGTACTCAAGATTTTCACCTCTTTCTC
Source organism: Olivierus martensii (assembly GCA_000484575.1). NCBI lineage: Eukaryota > Metazoa > Arthropoda > Arachnida > Scorpiones > Buthidae > Olivierus > Olivierus martensii. Next base: position 17,678 of record AYEL01059466.1, on the reverse strand, counting down.
ACCCTTTGAATTTACAGTATAATTCCGTGGCATATCAAAGTACAGGGGGGTTTCATCCGCATTTCCAATGGTCTTGAATTCATACAGATATCTTATCCTTAAACCGATGATGTGGCGTTGAAACTGCATGAGTTTATCTTCGAAATCCGCAGGAAGTTTTTGGCAGATTGAAGTTCTCCGTCTCAAAGAAAATCCTTCCCTTCTCATAAATTTTTCACACCAGCCTTTTGATGCTTTAAAATTCTCAATTCTAAATTTATGAATGGCTTCTTTTGACTTGCATTTCAGCATTTGTATTGTAACTGGCAATGCTTTAGATCGAGCGTCACGTACCAATTGAGCGACACTATCATCTACTTCAGGATATCTTTTTTTTTTTTTTGTCCAGTGAAAGACTTTGTTGAAGATTTACAAGCAAAAACCATATCATGTTGTTTATGCCATTGACGTATATTTGTTTCTGTTTCATCTGCGTTTCCAATGTTCTTGAATTCATACGGATATCTTGTCTGTAAACCGATGACGTGCACGAGTTTATCTTCAAAATCTGCAGGAAGTTTTTGGCAGATTGAAGTTCTCCATCTCAAAGAAAATCCTTCCCTTCTCATGAATTTTTCACACCAGTCTCTTGATGCTTTAAAATTCTCGATTCTAAATTTATGAATGGCTTCTTTTGCCTTGCATTGCAGCATTTGTATTGTAACTGGCAATGCTTTAGATCGAGCGTCACGTACCAATTGAGCGACACTATCATCTACTTCAGGATATCTTTTTTTTTTTTTGATCCAGTGAAAGACTTTGTTGAAGATTTACAGGAAAAATCATATCACGTTGTTTACACCATCGACGTATATTTGTTTCATCTGTATCAAATTTTCTGGTCGCTTTTCTGTTTCTGTTTTCTTCTGCATATAAAATCGCCTTCCTTTTCATACTTGCATCATAGTGAATTCGTCTGGATGCCATTGCCGATATCTTTGATACGATATTTGGAGATTAAAAAAAAGCGTATACAAAAAAGTTCCTAAATACGTTCAGACAACAAAGTTCAGGCTAGACTGAATACTGAAGATAAACTGCGGAATGTGATGAGTCATCGATGCAGGTGGCCAGAATGGACGATTACATTTTTCATTTCAAAGGGGTGGAAATTCAATTTCTTCCATCCAACAAGTTTTCCACCTTCGATTCTAAGCCGCACCCGCTTTTCAGTAGCATTAACATTGGGAAAAAAGTGCGGCTTAGATTCGAATAAATACGGTAAAATATGTGTATAAGTAATATAAATAAACCAATTATATAATCTTCATATAAAGTTCAATTATATTATCTGAACTTATTTCAACATTATGGTAAAAGCAGAGCCAGCTACTCTATAGAAGAATCTCCACACATCAAAGTTAGAATAACTTTGACATTTTAATAAAAAAATAAATCTCCAAGTTAGGATTAATGAGAAGTTACTGTTTTTAACTCAATGCAGGCTTAATTCAATCTGCCAGATATATATATATATATATATCAGGTCATCCCATAAGTAATGTCATTTTTTACATGTCTCACAGAAGTACTGCTTCTGGCAATCAGGCAATGAAGTAGACCAAGGGCATGATAAGATGTATTGCATGGCATACTCTTCATGTAATGTGAGGCAGAGAACAGTTGTACATGCATTCCTTGTGCCATTAAAATCTATTGGAAATGCTTGTATCTGAAGAGCACATGAGGCATATTATGCTGTATGAGTTTAACCAAGAACATACAGCAACTGTTGTGGCACAAAACATCAACACCATATATAAGAGGGTATTCTGAATATCAAAAAGTGTCAAAGATGGTTCCAGAAATTCCAGTTTGGGAACAGGACCCTCATGAATATGCCGACCAGTTGAGTTGGATAATGATATGATGAGAGCTGCTGTTGAGAGGCATCCAGAAACAGTCAAGGAATTTGCCACAATCATCCATTCATCCCATTCAACTATTCATAGGCATCTACAGAACCTTCATTATGTGTCAAAACTGGATTAATGAATACTTCATGAGCTCAAACCACAAAATCTGCAACAGCATGTGGACATTTGCACTTTTTGCTCTTCCATGAAAAGAGGGAGCCATTTTTGAAAAGAGTGGTTATAGGAGATGAAAAATGGATTCTGTACCACAACATTAAGCACAAAAAGCAGTGGCTTCCTAAACAGATAAATGTCAAGGAGGTGCACTGAACCCTGTCTGAGTTTTTGGATCAAAATCCATAGTCTTCTTCAAGTCTGGAATACAAAAACTTGTTGAACAGTGGGAGAAGGTTGTAAGTACTGGGGGCACTTATTATGATGTTTAAAATATCTGTTCTAGGTAAATTTTGTTTGTTTTCTCTACATATGCAAAAAACGACATTATTTTTTTGGAATGACATGATATATCTGGCAGATTGCTTGCTCTATATCTCCCACCACAGACCATTATATATATATAAAGGAACATAAGTTGGGTACTGGATATATATATATATACATATACAATTTCCAATTTGCATAGGTGGATTGTTCCATGAAACCTTAATTTAAGTAAATCAAAACATATGTATGTTGGAACTGTACATTATATAGTACTAGTGGGTAACAAAGACTTAATATTAAAAATAGTTATATTAACAAATAAGTACATAAGTCACATGGTAAAGTATTAGCTTACCAATTGGAAGTTCTGGATTGAATTCTAAGTCCCACACCTTCAATTTTTTCAGGAGAGGCCAAATTCAGGCCTGGTACATTAACTAAAATTAACCTTTTGTAAGTATAGATCTATGTATATCAATCTATTTAAGTCAGGGATTGCTTGTATATCAAATGATATCAGACTATTCTACTGTTAGTTAATCACTAGCATGGTGAATACTTATACTGATTTTCAATGCTCAAAAGTATTTCCTTTGAGCATTGAAAATCAGTATAAGTATATGCTAGTTCATATCAGAGAGACTGAAAAAATTAAATTGCAACTGCATTCAATAACAAATGAGCAAAAAAAAGTATAAATTGAGATTTGTCATAAGGAATGCAAATATAGAAGTGAAAGAGAATGAACAAAAACTTGGAAATATGATGGACAAAGATTGTAAATAATTTGTGCATGCGTGTGTGCGTGATGTTCATATAGTGTGACTTTATGAGTGAATAGGATGTGATGTGTGGATCAAATTTTCTCAATGTTTATGATTGTGGAGAAGTATTGTAAAGTCGCTAATTCTAACAAATACTAACAATAATAATCAGAAACTAGCCTATCAGTCTAACAATTCTGCAAATCCAGAGTTCGGCCTGAGCTCAGGTCTTTTACTATTTCCTAAAATAAATATATTAAAATCAAAACAATAATTAATGTCTAACCTGAAAAAAATGAACAACCTGAAAACTTACAACTATTTACAATATTTGTTTCTTCCGTATCAAATTTTCTGGCTGCTGCTCTGTTTCTGTTTTCTTCTGCATGTAAAATCACCTTCCTTTCCATACTTGCATCATAGTGAACTCATCTTGATACCATTGCCGATATCTTTGATATGGTATTTGGAGATTTAAAAAAAGCATATACAAAAAAGTTCCTAAATACGTGCAGACAACAAAGTTCAGGCTAGACTGAATACTGAAGATAAACTGCAGAATGTGATGAGTCATCGATGCAGGTGGCCAGAATGGACAATTACATTTTTCATTTCAAAAGAGGGGAAATTCAATTTCTTCCATCCAACGAATTTTCCATCTTTGATTTTAAGCCGCACCCACTTTTCAGTAGCATTAACATTGGAAAAAAAGTGCGGCTTAGATTCGAATAAATACGGTATATTCTTAAGAATTGTAAGTAACTCTTTTAGAAAAATGGAACATTTTTTAATCAAGTTTAATGTGATGCCTTAGCTTAATTGTCTTTTGCAGATTTGAGCAATGTCAAGTTTAATATGTGATAAAGCTACCTTCATTTCTTCATCAATATTCCTAAATTTTTCACTTTCTTTTAGTTTTTATGTTCATTAATGTTTGAAAAAGCCTGGCTCACACAAATATGATGTCGAAAACTGTAGCAAAATATTAAGTGCTTTTGTGGTTAAGCCCGCTTAATAGTTTATTTGAAAATGTAAGTTGATTCTTGTCTACATTATAAAATGCGTACTGTGCAGTATGCTAAGGTCATTCAAGTAGGCCTTGCTCTCATAATTTCACAGAACATTGCAACACATTCATGGAACATTAATGTTCCAGAGAACACCAGTTAAGAACCACTGTTCTAGACTATGGACAAAGATGAATAATAAAATCTTTAGCTGCTCCATCAGTATTGGTGAGTGATCTCTGTATACAATACACAGAGGTTGCTCATATTACAATATATAGTATATATAATCTTTAATTTTTATGTAACATTTAATTAATAAAACTGTAAATTAACATATATAGTAATTTATAAATAATGAGAAAAATAATCATCACACTACTCATGTTAATCTTTCAATAAATTATTTCCTCGACATTGATCCAAACATGGGTGGCAGCTTAAAATTTGAAAGGGAATTATGAAATTCATTAGTTCAATATGAAGAGATTTATAAGGAATTAAGCAAAAGTAAAAAGCAAATATTGATAATAAATTTTATTGTGCCAATTCCAAAAATTCTTTAGAAAATGAATTTAAAAAAAATCTGAGATAGAGGAAATTAGTGGCGGTAATGGTGACTTTGAACTGAGAAAGAAATCTGTTTCTATATTAACAAGAAAAGAAGATACAGAATAAACTTTTTTCATACATTTTGAACAGTTTGTACTTTGATTCTTAAATTTTTGCTGTATATCTGATTAAAATTAATGTTAATTTATTTGTCATATATTTTAAATAAAATGCAAATTATTTGAGCGTTATGAAACCTATCCTTTGATTTTTCTATACAGATGTTAATCTTGATTTATATGGTACATTTTCAGAACAAATCTATTGTGTAAATCGAGTGTTAGGTGTATATTAAAAATCTCAATTTTGAAGAGACTGTAATAAAATTTAATATTTCAGTGATTTTATGTAATTCTTAATAAACTACACTATTGATTTCCATAAACTAGTGAAAATTGATTGAGTATTTATTTAATTATTTAAAGTTGATTTAGAAATAAAATATATAATATATATATAGATTTAGTTTATATATTTTTCTATGCGTAAATGTAATTTTAAATTAGTTTTATTTGATTAGTTTTAGCCTTATTTGTAAGACCCTGTTGGTATTTAAAATCAATGTAGAATTCTTGGAAATGTTTTTTAAATTTTTGTATTTTAGTTCTTAATATTATTTTTGTGGTTCTAGAACTGTGGCATTTGTATTATGTTCCATTATGTGTTTGTAAGAGCTGATGATGGCATAGAAGCCAAAAACATTTCTCTGATTAAATGATTGTTTAAAATATTGGTCTGCTTGTGTGTGCTTAGTATTTATTTAATAGTTATTTTAACACTGTCGAGAGCAGTTAGGATTTTAGGTTTTTAGTTTTATTTTGTGGGCAACCTCCGGCCCGCGGGCCACGTTATTTTATTATATCTAATATCAACCTATGTATACTTACATATCTGTTCCTTCTCTTTTTTAAATAAATACTATTATCATCAGTTGTTTTTGTTTTGGCCTGTTGCCCACCATAAATTTTTCTATACGGCCTCCTACAAAAAAAGGTTGCCTACCCCTGGCTTACAGAGTAAGTCATTCATGTCATCCTCTTTACAGTTTATTTATATATCGAACAAATCATCGATATGGGATCATTCTTACATTCTCATATTGTATCAGTGGTAAAATTATTCAGATGAGATGACGTCATTAGCCGGGACAACTCTTTCAGAGGATGGTTTCCAATTCCGTAACACGTGATTGCTAACTACTATGATGGATAGTGTGGAAGTAAGTCATCTCTTAAACTAAAATATAATATGTTAGATAATAATGAAAACAATAAATAATAAAGGTGCATAATAAAATAAAGCAGGACAGGTCAGAGTTAACTTCCTCACAGGGGATATGGAATCACATAGGACAATCCATTAGAGGTCTAGAGTCATCAAAAGGTTAAGAAAACCTGTTCTACAAAAATACCATCATTCCTTCAGCCACCATTATTTGAAACCAGAACCTTTTGTGATTTGTCTATTTCACACGTGTGACCTATTTTTAATGTGATGCTGACACAAAAAGATAAAATTGAACCAACTTGAGTGATAGCAACGCATTAGTTATGTCATTCATGTTTGAACTTGTTATTGGTTGCTGTGTCTATAATGCATCATTACTGTGTAAATGGGAATGAGCCTTAAGTTAATATATATAAGAGTGTATCTTTTATAAGAGTGTATGTTCATCCTGATCAATGGAATGAAAGAACTTACTTATTAATTCATATTATTAATTCAGTGAATATCTCCATTAAAGGCTACTGATGATCACATCTTTCTTTTGACAGTAGAAGCACCCTTTAAATCTAAAATATTATGTGTACAATAATGTGGCAAATGTGTCTGATTGTTGCTGGATATACTTCTTTTTCTGGTAAGTAGGTCATTCATATTCTATATAGTTCCAAGTATTCTTGTTTCAAGCAATATTTAAGTATAATGATTTAAAATCATAGTTCTCTGAGTTTTTCCTGGTAGATGTTTGACCTCAAACAAAACCTAGCAACTGCCTAGAGAATTTAATTGACCATTTACCAATTCTCCATCCTTTCAAACACCAGTTAGCTAATAACTTTTCAAGTCTGGCTGTAGGCAAATTATGTTTTTGTACCACAAGTCTAACTTTTGTTGATTATTTATGAAGCATTATAAATCCAAATAGTCTTATCATCTAAGAGAAACCACCATTGCATTCTTTAAGAATCTTGGAATTGTTTTCCTTTTAAAGATTTTATTCATTTTGTTTATTAATTATGATTTTATTCAATTCCTGAGCAATCTTTTATTTAAGGTCTTTAAGTAGTTGCTCACATTGAATTTGCTTAATATATCCCAGAAGGAATTTTTTTTCAATATTATTGATTTTGATTTGTAATCTTTAGCATAAGTTATGCTATTAGCTTCAAACCATTCTATTGTTTTCACACTTTATTTCCCAGTTATAAATTATCCATACTACTTTTTGATTTAAACAAGTTCTTATAAACAGATTATCTAATTTTTATTGCATTTAATTTTTTTTATTATAGTTCACTGAAAGATTCTATCCAAAATGGGAACACTACAACATCTGATCACTCTAATTAGGAATCTGTATGAAAACAGCAAAGCCAAGGTCAGAATCAATAATGATCTCGCAGAATCTTTCAATCTGGGAAAAGATGTTCGACAGGGATGCATTTTGAGTCACATACTTTTTAACATCTATGGCATATGGATAATCAGGAAAGCCACAGAAAACTGGAATTGTGGCATTTCTGTAGGTGGCAGAAAGCTCTGTAACCTACAATATGCTGACAATATAACTCTCTCAGCTACAAAGGAAGAAAAATTAGTTATTAACAGAATATAGCAGGGATCTTAAATTAGTGACCCGCAGGCTGCATTTGGCCCTCAATGTGATTTTTTTTGTGGTCCCCAAGACTCTTAGCTAAAATGAAAATGAGATTAATATATTATGAGATAACAGGATGTAAGTCTCACTTCATAGTATGTCATATACTATTATACACTAGTTTGATTTTAATGAAATGTAATTGCATGTGTTTTTTTCGATTTGGGCTTATCAACATGTATGTACAGATGCATCATTTAGATCGGTGAAACAAACTTAGTGCTTTCCTGCAAGGACTACATCATTTTGTGTGAAATTTCTTACCAAAAAAATAAAAAGCCCTAAATGAGAATCTGTATTTTTTTCTATAGACAAATATAATAATCAAGTTTCAAACAATCCCTCTTTGAAGAACTTGCTAATGAGCTGGTTAAAGATTTATTTGTTGTGTTATTTAAAAAATGTAAATAATTATGGATATTTCAATTTATAAAATTTTAATGGAAAGCTTTTGTTTTGAACAGAAAATGTGACTTTTAACGTTTTAATAGAAAATTAAAGATTGATAGCAAAGAATTAAATTAAAAAAACATGTATAATTAAAAGCAATTATGCAGTAATTATATATTTTTGTAATATGTTCATTTGATTATACAATGTTTTAATTATCCTATCTATATTTCTGAATCCTTACTCTAAAATGTAATTTTTAAAAAAATTTAAATGTGATGTAGCCTGTGGCAATCTTACAGGCTCATTAAATGGCCCTTGAATTAAAACGAGTTTGATACGCTTGGAGTAGAGGATGCCAATAATGAGATTGGACAAAATCAATAGAGAAAAAAACTATAAAATAATGATTATTGACAAATCTAGTAGTAATCAGAGTACTATCAATCAGATTAACAGCAAATGTGGATAGTTTTATTTATCTCTGGTCCCTGCTGATGAATACAGGCAGTAATACAGAAGAAATCAAAAGAAGAACAGGAATGGCAAAATCAGTGGTAGCACAATTAACAAAGATCTGACAAAGTCACGACATACATACAGATATAAAGAAATGCCTTATGAGGAGTCTTGTGTTTCCAATATTCATTTATGCCTCTGAATGCTGGACATTAAAGAAATCAGATCTATGCAAAATTGATACCTTTGAAATGGCATGTTGGAGAAGAATGCTTAGAATTCCTTGGACTGATAGACAAACCAATCAGTCCATAATCAACGAATTGCAAATTAAAGACAGGTTCAGCGTGATGATAAAATGTTGAATAATAAAGTTTTTGGGCATACTATAAGAAGAGATGGCCTGGAAAAATTTATGCTTCAAGGCAAAGTTATTGGAGCTAGAGATGGGAAGAATTCCAACAAGATACATCAATACAGTTACTAAGATAATGGAAAACATTGGTGGAATCCATGAGAATGGCTGAAAATAAAGAATCATTTTGACAATATGGAGTGCATTTAATGCACTCCATATTGTCAAAATGATTTGTGTGCTCACAATGCCTGATGCAGGCAACTGATGATGACAATGATGATGAATAAAGATTCTACTGGATTGCAATATATTCCATCATATCTGTTTATTGTCAAGGGTATTTGGTCCTTTATTCAGAATCTCCTCTATAAAATGTAGAATTTAATTATTGTCTAACACTTTGAAAGGCTTGAACAACTACCTTATTCTATTAACTTATATTGCTAGTAAAAATCCATTAAAGCATTTAATGTATCTTTTTTATTTTCTTTCTAAAGCTTTCCATGTTTTGCACAAGAGAATTGGAAACAAGCAAAATTGAATTGGTTGATGCAAAGACATTTATACATTATTTCACTGCTATAATAAATATTTCTGTCAAAAAATATCTCTTATTGGATCTGAAATTGCTGCATTCAAATATTTTTGTATTAAAAAATTTGTTTTTTAGATAACTTCAATCTGTAAATTGACATTGAGAAAACTCTATTTAATCTACATTGCTTCAAGAAAGCATTTCTTTTCAAATCATATAAACTTCTCTATCAACTTCCTATTAGGTTTAGCTGGCCCAGTTCTATTTAAAAACTCCATTTGTATACTGATGCAGATTCAGCAGTTATGTTATGTTTCACCATTTTGTAACATTCTGTTGGCATTTGCTAAAAGTTTTTCTTTTAATTAGACATTAAATTTAAAGGTTTGACAAAAAGTTATCCTTACTTTTTTGACTTTTTTAAAAAAAGAAACAACTTTAGAATTGATACTAAATTTTCAGGATTGAATGTAGAACAACACAAACTTGTTTGTTTTCTGGGATGTGTCCACAAAGCCCAAGTGTAGAGAGAGAGAAAGATTATTATAAGGAAAGCAACAAAAAAATCTCATAATTCTAATTGGTAACAATTAATAAAAAAATTCTAAAATAATAAACAGAATAATCAAAAGTATTGATCAAATTCAGAAATCTTCTTATGATTTCTGAATTTTAAATTGACTGTTTTTTGTAAAAAGTGCCTGATATTTTTAGAGTAGCAGTTCACAGTAGCAACCAGGTTTAATGTGGCCACAATAATATTATTTTATATATAAATGGGAGATAAGTTTTAAGAAAATGTTGGATATAACTTTATTAAATTCCTATTTATTCTGTTTATAGAATTGACCTGTTTATTCTTAACTGATATCCTTAACAAATTGCTATAATCATCTTCATATTTTAATAAGCTAACCCAGTAAATCTTATTTAATTAATTAAGGATAATGTATTCAATTGTTCAGTTTTTATTTGAAAAAAGATATAGTATTCACACCCACACGGCAATCAGTTTATGAACATAATCCATTCAAAGACTATGTTCGCTACCCAAATTGTTCCTTAACCAATCATTGATTTATCATAAATTTTTATGGGAATTTAATTAATTCATTTTGGAGACCCCCAAAAAAAAATCAAAAATTATATAATTTCTAACTAGGTTTATTTATATGTAATAACAATAATATATAAATACACAATCTTTCATTTTCATCTATCATGTTTTTTCATTTGTGGGGCATTAAAGAAATCTGTCCAATGTCGATTGCCTTTCTAAGGCAGGATTTTTTAGAAGTGATTAATAGCATTGTTGTTGTAGACGACTCCAAACCCCACCTCAATCTGGCTTGGGTGACATTCTAAGATCAAAAAAATTGTAAAAACTTTTCCTTGTCGCTTAATAAATCTTTGATTTGTTTTAAGTTGTCTCTGAGTTCATTTTAATTAGGGAAAAACCGCTGTTCTCCCATCCTTACCCATAAGTCCACAAATGCACAAGGTCTAAGGCAAGGATTGTCAGTCCATCAGTCTGCGAGTCCCACAGTTTGTTGTGTGTGTGTTACAAGGTGGAAGAAACGTCTGTACCCTTCCAAATAACTTGACAATAGATTTTTGAATTCTATGATATTTAATACCAACAAATAGGAAGTCATAAGTGGATTACCTGATGGTGACCTTTAAATGAGCTGATTATGCAAATGTGGATATTTGCAAATCCTATCTCATAACAAACATAGGGAAAAATTTCCAATTTCAAACTTGTTCAGCATTCAATTCTAAAAACTTTAAAAAAATTTCAAAATCAGATGAATAGTTCACTCAAAATGAAACAAAAACATTTTTTTACACAAAGGGTTGACACTTATTTCTGACATATAAATAATAAACCAACACCAAAACATAACACCCCAAATCAATAAATTGAAAAAACAGAGCCTAATGAACAAGTAAAAACTAATCAAAGATGTGTTTGAAATTTCTTCCACCAGCACACAAATACAGTTGAGCATGATGTTGGATAGAATTCCTAACAGCCTTGAGTCTCAGTAGAAATCTCTGCACAAACATGACAGAACAGGCATCTTAATGACAGACATCTTAATGATGTAGATTTGAAGATTTTCTATTGTTACTATGAAAGAATGAAAGTTGTTGTGGTCTCATCAATTGCTGTTTGTGGGCAAACTAATCTGGGCGTTTCAAGGAATTGACATATTATAGATCTGTGTTTCATTTTTGGAAGAACATTTGTTCGATTTGATGAAATTGTTTTAGTGTGTTCAGAATTGAATGCTGAACACGTTTATAATTGGAAATTTTTCCCTATCTGTTACGGTTTGAGATAGGATTTGTAATTGTCCTCATTAAAGATCACCATCAGACTTTCTAATTATTACTGCTTTTTTACTATGTATATACGTTATATTCCAATAAACAGCACTTCAAGCAGCAACTGCTTGAAGTGCTGTTTATTGGAATATAACGATCACCATCAGGTAGTTCAACCATGATTTTCTATTTGTTGACAGATTTTTGAAATCTATGATATTTATCAAGTTATTTGGAGGGATATAGATTTTTCTTCCACCTTGTGTGTATACATAGTTTATCGGAATTCTTCAAAATTTGGCATTGTTAGGAGTGTTTGTCCTACTATCTGTATTTTTTTTTAACTTTATATCATTATTTGTTTTTGAGATCCAAGACAAACCACTTTTTAAAGGGCAATATTGGTCAGTTTTTGCCATACTTGAAACAAGCATTTCATCTTGAATTCAGTGATATAGCACATGCCTATCTTATCTTTTAGAAAAACCTCAAAAAGACTCATGTTAACTTTACTGCAACGTTCATGGTGATGATTCACTGCAATCTCTGCTAATGCTTTTGTGTGGCCGGATTGTCAGCTGGCGATGGGACGCTATTCTACAAAATTCATTGTGTTCTTGTTCAAATAGTAACTTACACTGAATTTTTATGGTTTTCATTAATTTTTGTGTACTTTATCTCATACTAATGTTTCTACAGTTCATCATTACTCTTTACAGTATCTGTGCAATAATTATTTATTTATTTTATTTATTTTTTATTTTATTTATTTAATACAGGTAAACAAAATTAAAATAATTTACACTACCTGATTTGAAAATGTGTAACTCCAATAATTAGTTAACGTATTATTATCAAAAATGTCCCATTTAAGTGAAAAAGAGAGGATACAAATTTTAATGATGAGTGGATATGCTGAGAGGTGCCAAAGTAGTAACTTTTTTCAAGGGATTTCATCCTGACCAAAAGCCCATCTCCAAATCAACTTTTACATTAAACCTCTGCAATGTTAAAGATAGGGACTCTGGAGTATTAAAGATAGATCAAAACATGGATGACTAAACAGTGTTATTAATTTATAATGAAAAATCGTTGACAGTTGTGTTAGACATGATAGAAAATCCAAAATGTTCTATACAGCAGTTGGCATTGAACCATGATATGAGTAGATCAATCATGGATGGGATCAATACAAAATAATACTGAAACGGGGAAAGTACCATCCCTACAAAATACACTTGCTGCAAGAACTGAATAAAAATGATTTTGACAGCAGGATTGAATTTTGTGAAACAATGATTCATAGGGTAACTGAGAATGATAACTTATTCATTAGAAATAGCACATGGTTAATCTATTTTTTGCTTAAACGGACAGGTTAACTTCCATAACTGTAGATTTTGATCAGACATTAATCTGCATTGGACGGACGAAGTCCACATCCAGTGCTCACAAAAATTAATGTTTTTTTGTGGCATCGTTGGTCAGCATATTGTAGGATCATGTTTCCTCAATGGGAATTTAATATCTGAGAGATATCTGCAACTTTTGCAACAACAAAGTTATATCCCGACTTAGGAAATCTTCTTGAACTATGATAATCCAAATCTGCCAGCAGACACCATATGATTTCCAACAAAATGGAGCAGTGCTCTGTCTTTTGGACATCAAATACACCAGTATTTAGATGAAATATTTTGTGGTAGTGGATAGGATGAGAGGAACAATCAAATGGCCACCTCAATCACCTGATTTAAGTTCTTTTGATTTTTTTCTTATGGGGTCATGTAAAAAATTGGATGTACGTTTACAGAACAATGCATATGGAGGAGTTGCTGGAACAAAATTGCCAATATTTCACCAAATACTTTGATTCATTTTCAAAACTTTGTTCAACATGTTCATTATTGTCAGGATGTAAACAGACAACACTTGGAGCATTTATTGTAATCTTTTGAATATTTTGGATTTTTCGATAATAGAGTATGTTGAATGCTAACATAATTATTATCTTTATTATCACATTCCAAAACTAAAATTTGAATATCTTATTAACGTTTTTGTAATTTTTTTTTTGTATAATAGCATCCCATTTCTGGCTGACGATCCTGCTACGCAGAAGCATTAACAGTGATTGCAGTGAATCATCACCATGAACATTGCAGTAAAGTCAACATGACAGGTTTTCCTAAAAGATAAGATGGGCTTGTGCTATATCACTGAATACAGGATGAAATGCTCATTTCAAATATAGTCAAATTGACCCCTAATTGCCTTTTTAAAAAAATGAAGTTTGTCTTGGATCTCAAACAACTGATGATATAAAGTTGAAAAAAATATAGATAATAGGATGTAAACACTCCTAACTTCATGCCAAATTTCAAAGAATTCTGATAAATTGTTTTCAAAATACACCATTTAACTGTTTCCATACATTTTAGCCACCCTGTATATACTTTTTTTAAGCCCTAAAATGAGATGGAAAGATCAACTTCATTTTCAGAAATAGCAATGGGCCATAAAGCCTAAACCTAAACTATTCAAGATCAGACAAGTCATGTTTTTTTTAATAGTATATTTGCACATACTATAAAAAATCAATTTTCATCATATTAAAGTTTTTAGTCTAGTTTAGTTTTCTGAATCTCTCAAGATATATAGTGAGGACAAGTTCAATGTACTGGTCATCCATCCATCCATGACTGATAAGATTTAAATTGTTTTTAAATCAGATAATTTGAAAAATATTAAAATGGATTATTATAGCTGGGCCTACTCATGATGAAAAATTTGGATGTGTGGGATCAAGAATTGAATTGAATCTTGAAAGGGTCAGCAAATGTTTTACTATATTGCCATCTGATGACTTTTTCAGTTTGTTTCAGATCAATGCTTATGTGGCCACAAGAATTTTCCATGAGAATTACTATATTTAGAGAATTTGTGGATTCTAAAGTGTCAGATTTTTGAAAATATATTGTATATAGTAATGAACTGTTTTAATAGAATAACTATTACAAATACGGACACAACTTATATTACTTTCAAAGGCTTAAACTTAAGTAAAAGTTCTAGTACTAGCACAAAAAAAGTACACTAAAGTTATTAAGAATCTCATTTAAGGAATGTCTGTTATATTTTTTTTTATTTAATTCAAAGTTTATATAATATGTTATTAAAAATGTATATAATTGTATTATATAATTATATTTTCTCTGCATAAATAATCAATTGTATCATCTTATATAACTAATACATTACTGTATAGTTATATTTTTATAAAACAAATAATAAATGATTTTATAATATCTAAATATGTTCACTATTACAAATGTATTTTCCTTAAGAAAAATATATAAAAATAATTAGAAAAAATTTTTTTCAGAAAAAGTTATGAAATTAATTATGAATTGCAAATTAAAATGTAGTTATATAATTCAAATACTATACAGTACTATTAGCAGCTTAAGTTTATTTATCTTTACAAACGTTTTTGGCAATCCTGCTATTCTCAGGTTCCATTCTAAAAGCATTCGAACACAATTTAAAAATTTTTCTTTACATAGAAGAATATACGGTTTTTATGGCAACAGAACATGTTTAATATAGATATATATGATCTGCATTGTATTCCGTTTTTTAAAAAATTTAGGAATTTTTGCCTATATAATAAAAAAATGTAAATAATAATAAAAAATGTAATATATAAATATATAATAAATAACAAAACACTTTGTGGGTTAGATAATGCACTACATGCTAATGCTGAGATTCCTTCTCGATCATGTATTTTCATTGGAGGGGAGTTCTAATGTTGGCTTCTCGTTTATTATGTTTTCCGTTTTTTGCCTTCTTAATATTTCAGTCGATTCTGTCGTTGCTTGAGTTGGCGCATTTAGCATTCATTCATTCATTCAAAATGACAGATTTAGAAGGTGTACTCAATGGTTTAACCCGTAGAAGAATGAAGAGAGAAGTGACAAAAATAAAGGAAAGATTAAAGATTTCTGCCAGAAGAAAGTGTGGCAGACCACTAAAGGAAAAGAGAAAGCTGAGCTATCAACACCTCCACAACCTTTTATTAAAACAAAAACAGATACAAAACAGAAAACAAAAATTACATAAACCTTTCATCTAGGAAGTCCACAACAGAGACACAAAAGCCACTCCTTATTTGAGAGAAAACAAACAGAAAAACCCAACAATCAGAAGAAAACATAAATGACCAAAAGCCTTCAAAGTCCAAACACCAAGGCAGATGGTAGGCACAAGTAAACAGTAAACAAAGACCCAGCACATTGTCAGATGTCACAACACTATACAAAGTTCACTCCAAAATGTCACTTTAATTCACAGTCTTACGATTTGTGCCTCTTCCCATTTTATTTTTAGGTCTCTGTTATAGGCTTCTATCACCAAGTATGATGATAGTTTTGCCTGCGCAATGTTCTTTTTATGCTCCTCCATTCTTTTTGCCAACATCCTTCTCGTTAGTACTTGAATTATAAAAGTAAGTGTAAGCAGTTATATTTAATAGTTGTACATAACATGAAATTATCATTAAATTTCAGTATATAACTACAACTATTAAACAATATCAAAAAACAGCACTAAACGCAGTTAGTCTTTTCAATAAGTTTATTTAATATCGTTAAATGCATTAAATGCATTTAACGATATTAAATAAACTTATTGAAAAGACTAACTGCGTTTAGTGCTGTTTTTTGATATTGTTTAATAGTTGTAGTTATATACTGAAATTTAATGATAATTTCATGTTAATAAGCTGAGTACTTTATTAGAAAATTTTTATTTAAAAAGTTAACTTCTATTAATTAAAAAAGGCAGTGTAAATTAATAAGATTTTATTACATATAAAATTTTTGAATATGTGATTTTTAATTTTTGGTTAATTTTTTAGATGCAAAATGAAATAACAGATACAGGACAAACATATATTGCATTAGAAGTAAAAACAGAAAATGGAATAAAAAATTATATGCTAGATGCTTCATCATCAGAATCATCATCTATCTTGTGTCATTGTCCAAAGGAAACGTTAATATTACCAGCAAATAAAATTTATAAAACTCAGTTAGGACAAACATTTAAATTTGCTGAAGAAAATAATTTGATAGAAAGCAATGAAAGCTATTTGAAAGCTTCTATAAAATTTGAAGATGGAAATTTTCATGAATATCCTATAATTCCTGTAGATGTATACAAATCGAAACAAACAGTATTAAATTCTACAAATTCTCTGAGAAATGATTTTACCAATTTTAATATAGCATCATCATCATCATCATCACCACCATCATCAAATAATTTAAATCCTACATCATCATTAAATATAAAGAGGTAAGATGATATGCCTATTTAAAATATTTTCCTTATTTTAGCTACAGTGGTACCTTGGTTAATGATGGTCTCGTGATTTCCGGTTTCCAGCGCCTAGTTGAATGTGACAAACTTTTTGGCCGGAGCTGTACATTGCCACATAACTTCTAAATGATTCAGGTAAGAAATAGATCCAGAAGCATAAATCTGTATTCCATATGTTAAGAAAGAGAGAAATATAGCATAGTGTTGTTACGAAAGAGATAAATATACAGTGGTACCTTGGTTAACGACGGCCTCCGATAACAACGTTCTTGGTTAATGAGTGGCTACAAGAACCTTGGTTAACGACGGCTTTGGTTAATGACGAGTTTTTGAAAGAAAAAGGCTGTCGTTGATTAACAGCATGCTTTGGTTAACGACTCCTGATTATGTGAACTTCTGACAAAATATCTCTGTATAACAGCTCATCATCGCATCACGTGATTCGTTAGCTCAGTTGTTAATTGTTATATTTTTAATCACAATCAGTTCAAATCCGACAATATCATTAGAAAATTAATAAAATTATAATCATATAAAAATATATTTAAGTAAATGATAAATAACATATAGATAAGAAGATCCCTGTGCGTCTAAAGGGCAAAGTATACAGGACAGTG
>AYEL01059463.1:0-41243 GCA_000484575.1 Olivierus martensii | reverse complement strand
GAAAATCAAATTTTTGAATAATACGATAGAAATATGGAAAATATGATAGAATTTGAGATTTTAACCATTTTTTCTCGATTTACGCAAAAATTACGAAGTTATTAAGTTTTAAATTTTGTCTTGGCTACCAAGTCATTGGAGTGGACGACGGTGCGCGCTTGTCTTGGCTACCAAGGCATTGGAGCGGAAAAGGTTAAAATTATAATTCTGTTGAACCCATTTGCTTCCATTGATGTGTATATATATCAAGGAAGTGGAATAAGAAAAAAATAAATCAATAAAAAGCAATAAAAAAATTCAATCCTGATTTTATTAATCCAGCTTTTGCAAATTGGTATGTTGTGTGTAATCATTGAAAATATGTCCTTTTGAAAAGGTGGGTCCTAAATTTTTCCAGTTGCCAAAAGTTTTTTTTAATTACGTGTAAACAAACATTTATATTTGAATGGATTGATAGAATTTTATTTTTTTATTTCATCCTGTCTATTTTATAGTGTCACCTATCAAACTCATTTCGAATATACAATTCATTATATGATATTTTGGAAATTATTGGAAAAATTCCAATTTTTCTTCAAATAAGCTAAAAAATTCTGAAAATTAAAAAAATATTGTAATTAATAAAAAAATTATGATTAATTCTGTTTAAATAAATTAAAATATATCTTAATCATTCAATTTTTGTTTTAATTTCACTGAAATTTAGGAGAAAATTGCAAAAAACGAAATGTAAACACCCTCAAGTTATTTGAAGAGGCATGGCACTTTTATTGCTTTACAGCAACCATTCCTTTCCTAGGAAACTGCAGCCAAGCCTATTTTGGATGTGGATAAGTGGCATTGGATCCAGAGTAACAATACACCCATAACTGTCCAATTAGAGTAAAGTGACCAAATGGATTTGAGTTGTTTGTCTCACAATGAAAACTGTCCCAAAAAGTGTCCCAGATTGAGCATGAACCTTTTTAACATTTTCGCAATGTAAAAAGTTGCTACTAGTTTCCTCTACTTCATACTAAATGATGCTATTGTTATTAAGTGGCAACAAATGTTTTTACTTGTATATGAAGAGTATTGAAGATGACGATAATACTATTATGGAGGTTGTTACAGAAATAGCTGATTTAAAATTCAAATTAAAAGAAAGAATGGATATGCAGTATTTACCACTCGCTGTACATAATAAGTTAAGAAATTTAGAAGAGAATGGTTGGTCTAAAACAGATTTCTTCAAATCCAATGTCAATAGTATCCAATATTTAGAACTTCAATTAATGTGTTCAAATTGTATAAACATTTTAAGTGGACTAATCTTAAAAGCAATATTAATTGGCAAAATGTGCAAAAAAGTTTTGAATACATTTCAAAATTTGATGATAAAATGGAACTATTCAATGCTGATAAGGAAGAAAGGGAACTTTTTGATGTGATGTCATATGTAAAAAATATATTGATGATGCAAAAATAACTGCTTGGAATGAACAAAAACTTTTCCATTTTGCAACCAATGCAAGATGGATAGAAATATTTAATCACTTTGATATGAACAACATACCATTCAGGAATATTAAAAAAATAATTAGATTTGCATTACGCTTGCCAGGCACCAATGGTGCAACAAAGTTTTTTCATTGGCAAATAAGTTTCAGACCTCAGAAAAAATGTAGCTGAATATAGAAACATTGAAAGCAATGTTACAAATTATGTACAATTTTTCCAATTCCTATAAAGAATTTTATAAGAATATATTAAGTAATGAAGTTTTATTAAAAATTTCACTCTGCAGAAAAATACATATAATGTAATTATTTATTTAATATAATTCATTATATTGATAGTTATATCTACATAGTCATTTTTGACTTTTTCGAACTAAGACTCATTTTCTATGTAGTTAATTTTTTGTTGTGAAAAGAAGAATATTTTAATTTTATTATTATCATATATGTCATGTATATGTTTTTTGTAATTTTTATATTAATAAATGCATAGAAAGATAAATCCAAGCTATTTTAATGATGCACAACTAAATAAAAAAATGATATTCTCACAACCGTGTTAAGCATTTTTTTTTTATTTTTATTTGGATATGTCCTGCATTCCATCATAAAATATCTGATCACTTTAAATTAGAAGAACTGAAAATATATTATAGCTGTTTATGTACCTGATGAAGCTATTTTTGTATGATAGGAATTTTCATATAAATAGAAAAATTTATAAAAATTACTGTGAAAAATTGTGTAAATGAAATAAGAACAACTTAATAAATATAAAAATAAAAATGACAATATTTCAATGAATTCGTATAATTTTAATAACTATATGACATAACTTCAATCAATAATTTCTGAAAATTTTGGCTGAATTTCTTCATTCATGGCTCATTTTGTTCAGAAGACTTGTCGCTATCTATAAATATCAATTATTTCATTGGATGGCTAAAATTGCAAAGAAAAATCATGTTTTTGCTAATCTTGTAAATGTAAAAAATAAATTAAAATTTGAAAAAAATATTTATATTGTTAGAAAGAGAACAAAAAATGCAATAAATACTGAAAATTTCAAAAGACTTCAACAACAATTAAACAAGACTTCATAATTTTAAATTTATTATTTTTTTTGCATATTAATTAGGCTTAATTTCAAAACATTCACAGCATCCAAGGGTTGATGATATTAAATATAAGAACAATAGAAAAAGTGAAATTAAAAATTAGGTATTCATCAATATCAACTTGAATATTCCAAAATTTTTAAAATCCTGTCTATATCTATATATTATATTATATTTTTGTTTTTAATATATATTTATATAAAATAAAATGTTTGCCTTTCTGTCTGTACTGCATAGGCACCTACACCATTTGATCAATTGGAACCAAACTTTTCATGGTGACTTCCCATGACCTGTAGGCAAAGTACCCCTAAATCAAAATTTTCCCAGAGGGTGGAGCATTTTGGGGTCATTTCTTCCTGTCTGTCTGTTCCATTTAGGTTCCCATACCGTTTGTCCCATCTATTGGGGCCAAATTTTGCATGCAACTTTCTTTGATCTCGTGAGTAATATAAGATATACTAGGTCAAAATTGTCCCAGGGATAGGGCATTTCAGGAAACAATCTAAAGAATTAAAATATGTATTTTCATAATTTAAGATACAAATTAAAATTTTTTTAAGCAGTGTGTGGCATAATTGTGCCTCAGAAATGATGATGTACCAGAATGTTGCCAGTGTATCATGTCATTATTGGAATACGTATAGAATATTGTATGGAATATTAAATGTCCCTTGATTGTTCCATACATATTCCAATAATGTATGGAATCTAGGTCAATGTATCCTGTCAAAAGGACAGAATATACTGATCCGATTGTCATGGGTAATAAATCGTGGATGCATTACTACCAATCTGAATCCAAGCAAGATTCCATGCACTGGAAACATTCCCAGTTGCCAGTGGCCAAGAAGTTCAAGCAACACCCTTAGTCAATAAGGTCATGTTGACTCTTCTTTGGGATGCAGAGGGGTTCTTGCTGGCCCATTTTCAATCAAGAAGTGCCAATATCGATGCCATCTCATACTGTACGGTTTTAGGCAAACACCATGATATAATTTGGTGGAAATGTCCAGGCCTGCTATACCACAGCATCTTGTTCCATTACAACAATGCTAGACTGCATACATCTCAACTGATGATAGCAGAGGTGCTGGAATATCCACTCTATAGTCGACTTTGCACCCAGCATCTTCTATTCAAAACGAACCTAATTATCTTGTCAAATTTATCCCTTGATAAACTTAACGGAAATTTTAATGATTTGAAATAAGTTAAATTAATTTAACGCCATCTCAAATTAGAATATTTATTAATTATTAATAGATGGTGTCACTCATTGATTTAATTAATAATTAAACTAGAATTTTTAACTAATTTATCCGAAGAAAAAATCCACCTCAGCCCAGGACTGAACTGGGGACCTTTGGGCTACCATCCCGATGGTCTTACCACTAGACAAACGAGAGATCCACTGAGGCTAACGAGCAGATTGATTCTTCAGACAGTTATATTAATTTAGAATTAATTTTTGATTAGACATTGGACTTTGCCGACAGATCTAAGATCTAATCAATTCCGTTAAGCTTATCAAGGGATAAATTTGACAAGATAATTAGGTTCGTTTGGAGTAAATTCCCTTGAGGTATGTATTATATAAATCTTCTATTCATTTGGTTCCATGAAAACACATTTGGCTGGCTAACATTTCAGCAAACAATGGAAAGATTGAACAGAAAGTATAGTTATGGCTGTGATAACAATCAAAAGAGTTCTATGCTGTAAAGTTTCAGAGACTCATACAGCACTGGGACAAGTGTGCAAATGAAGGTGGATTACAGTAGAACCTGTATAAGACGACCACTTCCCGTTCCAATCAAAATTGGTAGTTTATACAGGTGGTCGGCTAATACAGGTTAATTATAATACATGTTTAAATGGAACAAAATGATTACACTTTAATAAAATCAAAACCTATGTTTTTGTTACAATTTATAACACATTTTATCATTTATTAAAAAAACAACATATTTAATTAGTATGGAAAAAACTATCAATAGTGCTTTGTTATTCATAGTATATTTTTTATAATTTTTACGGCAAAGCACTATTCGATGTTGTTTAATTGAGAACAATTTTTTATTATATTTTCTATTGTTGATGCCAGTTTAATTCTTGAACATGTTTCTTGCAGATGTCATTCGCTTAAGGTTGCAATTTCCGTTGTTCCTCTATTTAGTCAGAATTTCTTTTTTAAATAATATTTTATGGATCTGTGTTTTCTCCATGTTAAATTTTTCTCCTAATGCTTGTTCAGAAAGACTTTTCTTACTGTCTTAAATCATTTTTATTTGTAAATCTAAATTCAAGGCATTAACTTTCTGTTTAGCCTATGGTTTAATCATAATTTTTTCAGCATCCAAAGTGCAGTGATAGCATCACACGTGTATGAGATTACATTTGATTAATATGCTTGCATAGAACACAAACATTCAGATCCAGTGGCTGATAGTTTTCACTTTCCCTGTTTCCACTATATCATTTCACCATAAGCCTTCAAATGATTTTTAATAGACCTTATGATTTTTAAGTTTTTTAATATAAAATTTAATTATCATATTGTAGATATGAATCTAAGGAATGTGCATATTAAAAAGATATCGCATTAAAGTAGAAATGACACTGTGATTTTGTTATTCCAGCGCTCTATGTCATTCTTGTCATATGAATGATGGGGGAAAAATTCATACGGTGCAATTTTTTCAATTGTAGTAGTTTGGCTTAAATGAAATTTAAGTTTAAAAGAAATCAGTATTGATGTAAGCAATAAAGATAGACAATTAGTAGAGATATTAAACAATTATGGTCGTCATAACAGTTTCACTTTATGTTTGGTCTATAAAAATGATGGTCATGGTCACATTAGGGAGATGGTCATCTTATGGAGGGCCAAATAACATTATTTCTATGGGAAAAAATTTGTTTCCCATAAAATAGTGGTTGTCATGTCAGGTGGTCTTCTTATATAGGTGGTTGTGAAGTCAGTTTTCACTATATGTCAAAAAATAAACAGCAATAAATATCTAGTAGGTTTCTCATGTGGTTTCCATGGTATCAATTTTTGTAACTTACTGACTCCCTCTTATAATTATGCTATTAACTTCTATATATTTTTGAATTTTATTTTCCACTAGTAAACCTGTTGCAGCTATGCCAGCAATAAAAGAATATGTCAATAATCGAAGAATGATTTTATAATTTAATGATTTTCAAAATTTAATCCAAATTATTAGGCAAAATTTCTTTATTATTAACAAAGTTTGTCTTATTAATTAAGAACATATTTCTTTATAAAAATTAATTATGAAATTTTCGGGATAACTGGAAATAACAAATTATAAATTATCTCAAGTGGAAAAATATCATACATAAATAGGCTATCATTATCATGAAAAGTAATACATTTAGTATTAACAATCTACTAAAGAATAATATTTTTTATTTTTAAATGTTTAAAAGCCTTTTGTCACACAACACAAATCTATGTCTTTAATTCAGAATAACTCACAGTTCTTCTTAGTCCACTTTTGCTTTCACAATTTATCGCTCACTATTAACTTTTACCATCCAAATCTCGCAGTTCAACTAAACTCAACTCATGCTTGCACGCTTGCTGATGATGCTGCATCAGAAAATACATTTTTCTAAATAAATTCCAATTGAATTCAGAGATTCATCTTGAATCTTAATTATTTGATTCCATATGCTGATTCCACTAGGAACTTCTTCACTGTTCAAATGGAAAACATGATCACTTCACTTAAGTCATTCTGGGAATTAAAGTATGTTCATTAACATGTCATTATGGGAATTAATTGGTGCACATTAATTCGTCTCCTTAGACTCATTCTCTCAAAGATTAATTTAGCATTGTTGGATAATCAGTCTGCAGTTTGTGAGGAAGTTAACTCTGACCTGTCCTATTTTATTTTATTGTATTCTTTTATTATTTCTTGATATTTTCCATATTAGCTAACATATTATATTTTAGTTTAAGAGTTGACTTACTTCCACACTATCTGTCGTAGTAGTTAGCAATCATGTGTTACAGAATTGGAAACTGTCCTCCAGAAGAGCTGTCCTGGCTAATGACATCATCTAATCTAAATAAGTTTTATCACTGATCCGATATGAGAATGTAAGAATGATCCCGTATTGAGGCTTTGTTCGTATATAATTAAACTGTAAAGAGAATGACATGAATTGATAACTCTGTAAGCTAATAAATTTAAACATGTTACATATATTTATGTAAATGAAGCAACACGGGATTGTACGTCACTCGGAGATAAAAGCCAATGCAACCAACGACTCAAAGAGGTGTTGTATCAACGTAAGGTTGGCTAAGTGACATTAGAATTCTTGTAAAGGTCTACGATTGTTTGAAGTATGTATCGGTGGTGGAGGTAGATTTAATTAGTATTTAAGATTTGTTCTTGTAAATAATTGTTCTGATATTTGAATTGGATTAATCAAGTTTTGTTGGTTAACTGATTGTTGCTTTATTATAGTTCCAATAAAGCATTTGTTAACACTTTTTGTAAGTGTTTTGTAGTCTAATAAATTTATAATTTTTATTATCTAACTTGTTTTGAGAAGTTCAATTTATTAGCATAAGTTTCTAACATCACTGTTCGTCTAATTCTAACACTTTATCGGTACTTTTAGTTGTAAATTCCAATTTCCGGTTTTGTTTTGTCAGTTAGACGTTACATTGTTGTTAGATTTTTTTGATGTTAATTATTTTTAAGTTAGAGTTTAGTGTTTTAGATTGTTTTGAAGTTAATTATATTTAAGTTAGAGTTTAGAAAAAAACCTGAGCTCAGGCCGAACTCTGGATTGCAGAGTCATTAGAACGAAAAAGACCTGAGCTCAGGCCGAACTCTGGATTGCAGAGTCGCTAGACCCTTGTTAGATTGTTTTTGAAATTAATTTAGTATTAAGTTAGAACTTAGTACTGAGCTCAGGCAGAACTCTGGAATTTGCAGAGTCGCTAGCTGTAAAGACCTGAGCTCAGGCCGAACTCTGGATTGCAGAGTCGCTAGAACAGTTAGGTTTAGTTTATAATTAGTATTATTGATCTTCATTAGAATTCGCGACTTTGCAAGTTGCCTTATTTCTTAGCAACGTTACAATTATTTTGCATTTTATATTCAGTTAATTAGGAGTAATTCCAGAAGTTTCTATTGAATTTAATTAAAATACTCCACTTGGATTAGTGTTTCGCCAGGGGCATTAAAAGATGTCACTAGGCTCGGGAGAAAAATTTACATGGGAAAAAAATTTTAAAGTTATAAGGTTCAGGCAATTTATTATCCAACTTCGGACTCTAAATTTCAGCACCTTCCTTATATGATTAATTAGCATGTAAAAAATTTGCAGGATGATGTCGATCCCTTTGAATACTGGGCCTGGAGAATTTTACCCCATCATCTCCCTTTCTCTCGTCGGCCCTGCTTTCGCTGCTCATTTGATTTATTTAATGATGTCAAGAAAGATGAAGTGGGTTTATGGCAGTATTCCTTGAGGCATACTGCCATGAACCCCACTTAATCTTTCTTGACGTCATTAAATATTCTATCTATCTACTTGCAAACAATCGTACAGTTTAGAAACAGAAAATTCAGTTGTTTTTCTTGCTCGAAAATGTGATTTCAGTACACAGTGCATCTAAAGTCATTCAGATACATTACTAAAGGTATAATTACAATGATTATAAAACCTATAAACAATCTATATGTTAAAGTGCATAAAAGAATCAGAAGTGAAATTGGGTACTGTTTTCAAAATATGCATACCTTTTCATACGAATCTTTAATACAATAGAATCGATGACTGTGCATTATATTACATGTCAGTAGGGTGGATTGCTAACTCTAATAAATAGTCATTATTATAGCAATCTACTTGAATATATCATTGATTTGACTCCTGTTTTTGTGATCATTGATTTATAGATTGACTTCTTTCGTTTGGTACTACTATTACTGAGACTTTACAAAAATTTAATTATACCATTTCCAACTTGAAATAATCTTGTGTATTTTTTGTGTCTATTACTCTTTTTTTGTTGTTTTATTACTGTTCTTTAGAATAACCGATCTATACACGATAATTTGTTGTTCAGAGAAATGATCGTTGTTATATAGAGTCCATCGCGAATATTTTCACTGATAAAATTTCCTAATTTTGACTCATGACTATAGATTGACAAACACCTTGACCAACTGAGAAATCTCATAGAAAAATTTAAGGATGAACGTAGTTTGGTATTTTGGTTACAGGCATGAGCTGTCAACCAAACGGATGGATAAGGAGACGACTGTAATCAGACTGATTGATGATTCACTCATCTCTGCTGAATTTTCCTAAAATCATTTGATGAAACTATTCAGTGGTAAATCGAGATTAGAAAAAAAATATTCTGTCTTATTTTCATGCGCAAGAATCAGCATCACATCACAAACATTGCTGACAAAGAAATAGATACATTAAAATGGAAGATGTTTTATAAAATTTATAGATTTTTGTGTTATGTTAATTACTATATATCTTCCTTATCTACTAATTATTGCATAATTATCATCTGAGAGATAAAACCTAACTTAATCTGCCAGAAAGCCAGCATCCCAGGCAGATACATCGCACCATCTATTGAATAAGTTATAAAATTATGAGATATTTGAGTTTTTTAATATTTTTTTTAGAACAGGTATTTTAAAAGAATATTTAATAGTCACAAACTCTAAGTTCAGCTTATAGAAACTCAAATCAGAAGGATGTATAAAATTTTATTGCATAGTCTTCGAGATATTTCAGTGTAAAGTTGTACGTGACATTAATGAGGATAAACAAATTATTATATAGATTGTTATAACTTGGTTTAAAGACAAAATACTTTATCATATAAAGTAATTTGTTTTAAGCATTTCTAAAATAATAAGTATTATACATAGACATTCTAACTCAGTGGTTCTCAACCACTGTGCTGTGGCACACTAGTGTGCCGCCAAACCTTTGATAGTTTGTTGTGAAAAATTAAGAATGGATTGTATGTATGTAATTGTATGAATCATATATATTAATAGTGAAATGTGGTTGGCTGGATATCTCTTTTGTAGTCAAACAGAATGGATTGTATGTATGTAATTGTATGAATCATATATATTAATAGTGAAATGTGGTTGGCTGGATATCTCTTTTGCAGTCAAACCACTATACTGATTTCTATAAATAGAGTATCATTAGAAAAATCTAACCCTCGAATTTCTGCCAAAATTTTTTGCTGTTATCCGAAATTTAAAAATTAAGGAATAAAAATTAAATTAAAATTATAGTTTCTCTAAAATCACAAAATCCGCAGGTGGCAAAAAAAATTAAGGAATAAAAATTAAATTAAAATTATAGTTTCTCTAAAAAGACAAAATTCACAGGTAGCGCTATAACCTAATAAGGGCTGACATTTAATGATGCCATGTACGAGTATGTCTGTAATCTGAATGTAATAAATAAGAATAAATATAATAATCTGTTAATAAAAATTTGTTGTTAAATCTAAATTATTATTTAAAATATTTAGGTATGTTGCCAAATTTTAAAATATTAAAATGTGTTCCTCAACAGAAAAAAGGTTGAGAACCACTGTTCTAACTTATGCAATCTTGAATTGTGCAACACTATGCAATTTTCTGAAAAATTAAATTACTACTACTATGATAAGAATCATTTTTAACAATGTTATAAAAACATTATAATGGTATTCAGTATTATTACCAATTATTTTATCAGAAATAATGATTACTATCAATACTTAACTGTAGATAGCAAAATTTACTATATATCATAATAGCTATTGTATTGGGTTGACCAATAACCATGCAGTTTTTGCTAACAGATGGCTGTGAGTATTGTGAAATGTAAGTAACTTCAGTTCACAAACACAAGTTTTGATTTTTAATGGATCCTTTCCTAGGACAGCTTTCGGCGCACACCTTTCTTAACGGCACCTTCTCTCGGGGTTTACAAGTTAGTTTAGAATTAATAGTATTCCATTCGTTCGAAACCGCGACTTTGCAAGTCTATGGAATATTTTTCAGAAGTAAATATTGTTGTTCAAATGAGATAAATATTTCCCTTTCCTGATGATAATGTACAGTTTCAGTTTTTAACAAGTTTAAAAATTAAATATAAGTTAATCTTGACTTGCATATATTCAAATTTTATTCATATATAAAAATCAAAAAATGATATCTTGTGTATATTTAAATTCACATGAGTGATCATATAGGAAGGAATAAACTATATTAATAAATTTTTTCATCATTTAAATACATATATATTATATAATCAGATACAAATTTTTTATTTTATCATTTTAAGCTGCTTGCATAATATAGTTTCTCAGTTTTATAATATTCAATTTCAGAGTTATACATTATAAGTTGGTAAATCCCAATACTGCAATAATAAATCTTAAAACATTTGTATGAAACAATTATCACAAAATAATGATAAATGAGGAATATTTGTATTAATATTTATTGTATAATTTTTATAATAAATATTACCTGGTAAATATTGTGGAAATTTAGTATGAACTAAATTCGTAAGATCACCTCCATCATCAAGGATCATATTCAATGGCTGTCCATCCTTAAACACTAAAGTCTTATAAAATAATACAGAATAATAATTATTACTTCACATATGATACTATATTTAAAATAGTTTATAAATATTACAAAATAATTTTAATTTTTTTATATACAATGAAATTCCAAAAATCTCAATTTTTTGAAAATTCAAACTTTTTAAAATTTTCTATCTAGCTTTTAAATGTGAAAACATTTGCACATTAACAAGCAGTGCAGCAGATACATCAGAAATCGCAAAAATGAATGAATAAATGTACTTATTTTGATAAATGAAAAATTCCATATTTTTTAATGAATAAACCAACCAAATCTGTTCATCGCTTCTTTATTCTCCTTTAAATTTTAATTTTAAAACTACTATACAAGAATCTGGGAAATTCCGTCAGACCAAATCCATAAATAATCCAGATTTTTAGATACTTTATATATAAATTTAAACTTAATGCAAAAAACAAAATTAACAAAGATTTGTAAAACTTAACAGTCAAATCTACAATACACTACACTCTAGCTATTGCAAAGATTCAAATTTAATTAAATTAGACGGATACCATATAATAAATTAATTCAAACAACTACTGTTAAATATATTTATTATTTTATCCTTTACACTGAATTGGATGGAGTTAATTCAATAGGAAATATGATCTTAGAATAACAAAGCTAGATGCTGTTTCAGATTAATCAACACATCAGCAGGAAGAAGGACAGTCTAAGAATTAAATCAAGACAAACTATCTTCAGAAAAAGTTCTTTGTTTCACTGGTAAATGTGATTGCTCTTTATAAATGCATTTCAGTTAATTATCTCTCATCAGTTTTGTTAAAAAAGTTAAAAGCAGTAACACATTGATCTATACAAAAATTTAAAAAATACAGGGTGTTTCAAAATGAATATCGGGGTTTTGAGGCTTCGTAATATTTATTGCATTTAACTTACAGTTATAAATAATACATCGAATGAAAGAGCAACTCAAACAGTTTTTCCTACAAGTGTTCAATGTGAACACATTTTGTCACATGGCACATATCGAGTCAATCTTCGAGATTATGTCATCTTCAGTGATGAATCGACATTTCACCTAGTGGACATGTGAACACTCATAATGTGCGCATCTGGGGATCAGCAAATCCCCAGGAGATGGTACAGTTGCAACGAGACTCCCCTAAGTTGAATGTTTTCTGTGCCATATCCCAGCAGAAAGTTTATGGGCTTTCTTTTTCGGTGAAGCAACTGTAACTGGTGTTTCTTAGCTTGATGCACTAGAACTATGGCTCTTTCCTCAATTGGAAGAAGCTGAACCAGAGAACTTTATTTGGCAGCAAGATGGTGCGCTGCCTCACTGGCATAACTCAGTACGCGATTGGTTAAACGTTGTTGTACCCGAACACTGGATTGGCCACAAGGGGCTGAATGACAGAGCTTGTTTTGCATGGCCTCCATGTTCACCCAATCTGACGCCGTGTGAATTTTATCTTTGGGGGTTCATGAAGGATAATGTGTATGTGCCTCCGCTACCAGCTGACCTAACCGAGTTAAGAAACAGGATTGAAGCAGTTGTTGCAACAATTACTCCAGACACACTGATCAAGGTTTGGAAAGAACTCGCCTATCGACTCGATGTGTGCTGTGTTGATGAAAGGTGTTCACATTGAACACTTGTAGGAAAAACTATTGCTCTTTTTCATTTGATGTATTATTTATAACTAAGTTAAATGTAATAAATACTACGAAGCCTCAAAACCCCGATATTCATTTTGAAAATCCTGTACTATAATTGTAGACATTCTGCCACTTATAGAAAAATATAAAAGAAAGCACAGCACTAGGTTCTGCCTAGTGCTGTGCTTTCTTTTATACCTCCACTACCAGCTGACAGGTAGCGGACCTGTCAGCTGGTAGCTTTTTTTCAAAAATCAAACATCTTACTTGTTCAATACACCATATATATTCTTCATCAGTTTCTCCTTTCCATGCAAAAACTGGAATTCCTCTTTTTGCCATTGCAGCAGCTGCATGATCTTGAGTTGAAAAAATGTTGCAACTTGACCATTGAATCTGAAATTATAAATAAAATTATTATTTTTATTTATATAAAAGTGTACATTTTATTTAAGCACTTAAAATAGATTCTCTCCTTAAACATTATTATACAAATACAAACATTTTAAATTTTTTGATCATCTTCAGTTGCTATAAATCATGAACAGGCACATAAGCATGGATACATAAAAAAGATGATCAGAAAAATACAGGATAACATTCACAACAGAAAGAAGCAGTAACATACTACAAATGAAGATGAAAATAGAAAGCCAAATTAAAAACAAAACAAACAAGTTGATTAATAGGATTGAAAAGTTTCCAATTTGAATCATCGATCGAAATTGGAAACTTTTCAATTCTAAAACTTTTCACTAAATGCTAACTGGACTTTTACTTTGGGAACTGAATAAGAAAAACTGATATTCATAATTCTGAATGTAAGTAAAACATTAATACTAAACAACAGGATTGCACCGATAAGCAAAATGGCCAATTACTGATTAATCAGCCATGCATTATTGGCCAATACCAATTAATTGGCCAATTATTACACACAGTTAAACATGCGATGGCCTTTTTTTGGGGTCTCTCTCTCACACTAACAATACAGTGCCATTACATTATGGAAGCTTAAAATAAGTAAACAGTCTTTAGACAGGTTCTTGGTATGGCAAGAATTAAATGCAGATATTTTATATACATATGTTTATACATAATAAAAGCATTTATAAAATTAAGGTTATTTTAATTTATTTTTCCATTTTATATGCATAAACATATAAAACTTAAAAATATATATATTTCGTGCACCAGAACGAATAATTTCTATTTACATTTAATTCAACAGAGAAAACTGATTCGAGATGTGAGTTGCTGTTAGGAACAAATTAAGTTTATAAGCCTATAGGTACCATTGTATTGTTAAATACAGTGGTACTTATAGGCTTACAAATATGATGTTTCACAATTCGTCACTCTCACAATCTGACAGTTGAATTTCACAGAAAGGCATATGTGTGTGCATAGAATTGGGTGATGTCATTTGTTATTTGCATGGCTATTTGTCTGTTCTTATTGGGCTGCTTTGGTGTTTGCTCATGTTGTTTGTTTAATTTTCAATTCTACATTTTTCAGAAATTAAAAAATTTGTGCATCTGTGGTTATTATTTTTTCAGTGAAATTTAGAGATGGATTCAAAGAGAAGTGTACAGAGGAATAATTCAGAAAAGAAGAATACTTGATTGAGCATAGAAGAAAGAAATTGCAGATAAAGTACAAAAAGGTAAAACAATTACAGATGTAGCTCAACAGTATGGCATTTTAAGACAACTTAGCAATGTTTTGCAACAGAGAAAGAAGATTATGAGTGCTAGTGTCTGCTAGAGCAATAAAGATTTATAACAAGAATAGATCTTTAATCAATGAAGAGATGGAAAAACTGCTTCTCATCAGGATTAGATAAAGATAGATGAAAGGAGATCCATAACTCAGACAATGATCTGTGAGAAGGCTAGGTTAATTTTCAAAGAATCGCAGAAGAAAACTACAGAATGTATCTAGATCAAACTGAGAAATTTAAAGCAAGTTTGAGGTTGGTTTCATAGATTCATAGGTAGAACAGGATTAAGAAGACTATTCCAACATCCAACAACTAATAAATTGTGTGTATTATGTATAAAATAACATTTTGTAATTTAGTGTGTTATACAATAGTAAAATATATATAACAAAGTAATTACTATAGTATATCTCTCTCACCTCACCTATTAGGAGAGTGGGATGGGGTCCGACAACGAATTAATCTATTTTCTATACATTATGTTTAAACAAGCACCAAGGCAGGAACATAAAATCAAAACACAAGTTTTATAGTAGTAGTGCTTTCGATTTTTATTCAAATCCTCCTCAACTACCGATACATAAGAACAGCAAAAAATTTTATACGTTCAATTTTGTATTAATTTGTAAGGAGTACAAGCCAGTGTACTCCTTACAAATTACTGATGTGACTTTAAGGTTTAAGAGGAAATTGGAAAGAATTACAGGCCAGCATATTACATTCAATAGGAGGAACACTTTGTTAATATTATAAGGAACGACAAAGATAAAATCAACCTGCATTATTGTCCGGGTGTTTATGAATTATCTTTATATGACAGAGATGCTCAAAAGAATGCTAAATACATTGGATACATAAGTCGTTCTCTTAGGAAACGCATCCCTGAACATATAAGAGACAAAGAATAATGCACCTACTACATCCTTAGCACAACAAACTATGATAACAGACTTACAGGTAGAATGGGATAATGCTAAATTACTTTCGAAACATGAAAATTCTGAGGGGTAAAGTTGCAGAGGCACTGACAATTTTTAAAAAACAAAGGAGAACGTAAAACTTATTAATAAAATTGACCCTTCCACAATTAGCAATGCATGGAAATGGTGCATGACCAATAGCTAAGTGTGACATTTTATCTCCATACTGCAAAAACTTTTATAACTGTTTATGTTGAAAGTTGTATGGATTAATTTTTTATTCTTGTGTTAACTTATTAGTTTAATAATATTTTTGTTAATTAACATATAAAGATTCCAGTTTTGTTTTTTGTTATTACTTATTGTTATTAGTTATCCAGTTTTACAAATTAATCAAACCAACAAGCCAAACTTCCCCTGGCGGATAAAGTTTTGGCTTGTTGGTTTGATTAATTTGTAAAATGGTTTATCCCGTTTGTTCATTGTTTATAATTGAATATCCAGTTTTATTTTTGTTATTTAACATGTAAAGATAGCAGTTTTGTTTACTGACTAGGAATCAATACATAATTTATTATATATTGAAGCTGTATTAGAGTTGCTATGGCAATAAAAATTTTAAAATAATTTTAGAATTCTGTTGGTGTTTGATAGAACGTATAAAATTTTTTGCTGTTCTTATGTATCGGTAGCTGAGGAGGATTTGAATAAAAATCGAAAGCTCTACTACTATAAAACTTGTATGCTGATTTTGTATGTTCCTGCCTTATTGCTTGTTTAAATATAATGTATCTTATCTAGGCAGTGTAGTATTCCCTTTATTTATTTGTACTATTTTCTATAGTCTTATATGGAGAAAATTGCCCTGCAATTTGACAGTTTCTCAATTCGACACTAGTTCAGTGACAGATTATGTTAAATTGTGAGGTACCATTGTACTAGCAGATCTGTGCCCGGCATTGTTTGGGCAGTTCATGGAGTTGTACTTAAGTTTCTCTTTTTCTTAAAATATAACCTTTTAGATGATATTCAGAATCAACATAATCTGAAAATCTTTCCTGTATAGATATGTTTCCATTTGAAATATGTTTCTTTTCAAATGTTCCCTTCTTTGTCTCTCTTTTTCTATTAGAATTCTGTCAATTTGTTCAATCTTCTAATGTTTCATTTTCTCAAATTTTAAATGCAATTTTTTAGCAGAAGGAGTTAATCTATCTAAAGAGTTCCCTCCTTTTCATGACATTATGAAATTTATACAACTATACAACATACAAAAGCTTTATATCAAAATACATGAAATTATCTCAAATACAGATTCTTCTATGTAATAATAACTTACATTAGTAAAAATCATGAAATAATCACAGATTGAAAAATGAACAAACTGATAGCTGCATGAATAATTCAAAAACTTTTATAAAATTCTATTAGTGTAAGTCAAATTGTTGCATTGCTATGGCAATGATAGTTTCATTTCTTCACACATGATAATGATAATCTAAATGGGCATTAGGATATATGTTATTTCATAAAAATCAATTCAGGCTATTTTGCCTTATAATTGAATATATACTCACAGGTATTTAGATTTATATATGTATATATATCTCATATATTTTATTATTTTTTATTTTATACTTTAGGAAAGATGATGTCTTTGGAGAGAGTTTGGGGAGTCCACTCTCCCCTAAACTGCTGTCAAGCTAGATTTATTTTTGTTTATGTTATACTGTACTTGACCGGGGAGTGAGACCCCACACATGCGCTTGCTTGGTGCGGAGAGAAAAGGCGGCACTAATTCAAAAACTTTTATAAAATTCTATTAGTGTAAGTCAAATTGTTGCATTGCTATGGCAATGATAGTTTCATTTCTTCACACATGATAATGATAATCTAAATGGGCATTAGGATATATGTTATTTCATAAAAATCAATTCAGGCTATTTTGCCTTATAATTGAATATATACTCACAGGTATTTAGATTTATATATGTATATATATCTCATATATTTTATTATTTTTTATTTTATACTTTAGGAAAGATGATGTCTTTGGAGAGAGTTTGGGGAGTCCACTCTCCCCTAAACTGTATCTTATATATATATATATATATATTCAATGGCTTAGATTAGATATCTCTAATAGCCATGGAAGTACCATAGATGCTAATAACACATGGTCAATAAGCCTAATCAAAGTTTAACTTAAGTATATTACGGCTAATTGCCAATTATCAAAGCTGATTAATCCACCAAATAGCCAATACTGATTAATTGGAAAAAAAAAAAATCACCAATATGGCCGATTACAGATTACTTGCCAATTAAATCGGTGCAATCTTACTAAACAATAAAGAAAAGTTAACTAATTTAACACACTGCAACTTACAAAATCAAACTGCTTAAGTTCATTAAATAACAACTTTGAAACAAGCACTTTATAGCAATAAACTCAATAGATATTTTTTTTTTATTTTATTTTGCGAAGTACTTTCGGCTATATACCATCCTCAGCACTATATGTTAAAATACAGAAGTGTTCAGTATTTCTGTATGTTAATGTATAGCGTTTTGTACAGCCAAAAATACTTCACAAAATAAAATAAAAAATATCTATTGAGTTTACTGCTATAAAGGGCTTGTTTTAAAGTTGTTATTTAACACACTGCTGACCAATCTAGTTTTAAATGTAGATGCCCATTTTCTCTCAACTGATCACACAGATTTTAAACACAGGAAAAAGAATTCATTTCAATTTAAAGTTATTTCCATATCTAATACATCTACAGCTCTTCATTGCAAAGCATGATACTTATCTATAAATAGACTCAAATGCCTCCATCTAGGAACAAATTTTGAAGTTGTATTTACAGTGGGTAATTGGTTAACTCAAAGTTTGGATTACAAACACTTCTGCAAAAGATTTTTACGTTTGGACAAAAACACATTCGGATAATGAATACTTCACAGAACAAACTGTAGGACCCACAGACTTGATGGAATGACAGGTTTTTATGCCTTGTGCATTTGTGGATTTACGGGTAAGGATAGGAGAATAGTAGTTTTTCCCGATTAAATTGGACTCTGAGACAACTTAAAACAAATCAAAGATTTATTAAAGTTGATAAGAGAGACTTTTTACAATTTTTTGGTCTTAGAATGGCACCCAAACCAGGTTTAGATCAATAGGCTTGTGGATCTCTACAATTACAATGCTATTAATCACTTCCAAAAAATCTTGAAGGATAGAGACAAGCAATTAACATTGCCCCACAAACAGAAAATAAACATGATAGATGAAAATGCATGACTGTGTATTCATATATTATTGTTATTACATATAAATATGTAGTAAAAAATTATATAATTTTATTTATTTATTTTTTGGGTCTTTAGAATGAATTAATCAAATTCTCATAAAAATCCATGGTAAATCAATGACCGGTTAACGAACAATTCAGGTAGCGAACATAGTCTTTGAATGGATTACATTCGTTAACCAATCACCCACTGAATTTTTTCTAAGAGAAATGCAAACCAGCATTACTTTTGTCTTTAATCTCATATAAAAAACAAAGATTGATGTTTTCTAGATCATAGCAAAATCATGGATTTGTTAAAGGAGTCCTTAATGACTTTTTCATCAAAGATTTAAAATTCATCAAATTGTCTTATGGTCGTTTCCATCATTATGATGTATCAACAGTATCACTTACAAGTTAGTAGTATTAGGGAAATTCTGTTCCCCAATCATTGTTAAGCATAACAATGATTTCAAAACAACAGTGATTGAAACCACTGTTAAGACTGATATCAGATTATTCAAATACAGTGAAACATATTTTAGTCCAGTATATCTGATGAGTTATGCTAATAAAGAAAAAATTGCAAAAATAAAACAAATCTGAATATCTGAATTTAATAAAAGTGAATTTTATGTTTTTCAAATTATAATTACACATGCAGAATGATTGTTTTGAAATAAGTTGTTAACATTATATGTATGCTTTTTTCTTATTCTAGCACATAGGTAGGATACAAATATCTTTATTACAGTTATTGTGCAATTACAGAAACGTTCTTGGTCTATCTGACCCTCTTCAGCTGTATCTATACTATACAGGGTGTTTCAGAAATGGTGTGCCAAACTTCACAGGTTGGTAGATGAGACCATTCTAAGCAAAAAAGCTAGAGAAACGTTTTTCGATTTGAGGCTTCATAAAAAAGTTATAGCTGTTTAAAGTTTTGCGATGTCACTTCCTGTCTGGTACGACGTCGGCTTAATTTAAGGCGAATAATGTCACGTGACGCGCATGCGTTGCTAAAAATATTTTTAAAATATTATTTATGACTAAAAATTTATCTCTAATACTCATTTACATAATTTAAAATTAAAATAATTTTTATTACAATTAAAAAATAATAATTTACATTTGCATATGAAACACCCGTTGTCGCAGCTACAAACCTTGTACTTAATCCTGGATTCTCCTGTATCAAATGTAACACCTGTTCTTCAGCGTTTCGTATTCGTACATTCCTTCCTACCCCTCTATTAATTGTAACGGGTGTAAAGGATCCAGTCTCTCGGAGGTTGCAATCTATTCTTGTAAAAGTGGCCCGTGATGGACATCTTCATTGTGGAAATGTTTCCCGAAAAAGACATACAGCTTCTCTGCTATTTCCATTTGCTAGTCCATAAATAAGATGCATATCTGCCATATCCGAAAAAAGAATAGTGAGTATTCATGGGAAAAAACTTGATTAAATCTGGTAGAAAACAATATTTTTTGCTTGATTTTGCATAGAGAACGTATCAAAAGCAGACGATATTCAAATGAATGTGTTTTTTGCTGTAAATTATTATTTTTTAATTGACATAAAAATTATTTTAATTTTAAATTATGTAAATGAGTATTAGAGATAAATTTTTAGTCATAAATAATATTTTTAAAAATATTATTTTTAGCAACCCGTGCCCATCACGTGACATTATTCGCCTTACAGAGATAAATTTTTAGTCATAAATAATATTTTTAAAAATATTATTTTTAGCAACCCGTGCGCATCACGTGACATTATTCGCCTTACATTAAGCCGACGTCGGAAGTGACAGGAAGTGACATCACAAAACTTTAAACGGCTATAACTTTTTTACGAAGTCTCAAATCGAAAAACATTTCTCTAGCTTTCTTGCTTCGAATGGTCTCATCTACCAGCCTGTGAAGTTTGGCACACCATTTCTGAAACACCCTGTATACATATATTATGTAGACTTTTTTAAGTTAAGCATTCTAATAGAACAGTGTGAATTCTATAATTTGATTTATCAAATTATAGAAAAATATTAACTGTTAAAAAAGTCTACATAATATATGTATATAGTAGATACAGCTGAAGAGGGTCAGATAGACCAAAAACGTTTCTATAATTGCACAATAACTGTAATAGAGATATTTGTATCCTACCTAAATGCTAGAATAAGAAAAAATAATTCATCATTTAAAAGGTAGCATAATTTTTGAACATTAATAATTTTATGTATGATTATTATTTGCATGTCTGGAAGTTCTTAAAAATAATATAGATTGGTAGATTATATTAAATTAATTTTTCAAAAGAAACTGTGTTTTCTAAGCTATATACTCAATATGTATATACAAGAATATAAGCCAATCCCCTGACTTTGGCACTTAAATTTCGATAAAAATTTGAAACCAATAAATTATGTGATCTTTGATTTTTAGTTAATGATATATTAATGCCATTTACCAAAATAAATATTTTATTGAAACTTTAAATATATACATATAAAATAATCACACATATAATGTAGTCTGCAGCAAAAGCATAAAGGAGCTCATTTCCATAGCAACGGAATTTGGCCTTGCGGCCACTTGTTAGAAACGTATATGTTGCTAGCTCCCAACATCTGTGCTTCTATACAGAGACTAGCTGCAGACTAGTCAATCAGAGAAGTGCTTAATATTAAATGAATAATATAATAGCGATGATTGGTGGTTGACATATTCCTATTCTTACTGATTATTGGTTGATGTCGTCAGTTGTTTACCACAAACACTTAATTGAATCATTGAATGGGAATGAATACCAGGCATATTGGCATTTGCAACTCATCAGTCTGTGGTGGTGCAGCTCAAGTGGGAATCCACCTTTATTGTCGAGAATTTCTGTCGCGCTTTATGCCCTTATATAAATGAAGGTTGGAGTCAGCAGCATGACATGCTCAATCGTATTGGGCAAATTAAAATTTTACTTTGTTCCAAAGAGAAATTAATGTCCGTGTATGACATTATTGTTAAGATGACATAGATTCAGAAAATCGTTAACAAATAGTAATAAATTTTGATAATTTGCATTAAAATATTTTCTTTTTAATGTTGTTATTGAATAATTGTTTTCTTTTCTAAAAAAATTTCACATTAAATCATCACAGTAAAAATTCCATTAGAATAATAAGCCTACATCACATGGCTCACAAGAGACCATTTGAAGTTTCGTTTTTCCGTTACGTTGTATTTTGTCGAGTTATCATATTCAAACCTTTGATCATATTTTTAAATGATGTTGATTATATTAGAATAATAAGCCTACATCACATGGCTCACAAGAGACCATTTGAAGTTTCGTTTTTCCGTTACGTTGTAT
Source organism: Olivierus martensii (assembly GCA_000484575.1). Lineage (NCBI taxonomy): Eukaryota > Metazoa > Arthropoda > Arachnida > Scorpiones > Buthidae > Olivierus > Olivierus martensii. The sequence goes on along the minus strand of AYEL01059463.1, from coordinate 18,998 downwards.
TTTGTCGAGTTATCATATGAACCTTTGATCAATATTCTAACGATGATGTCATACACTGTTAGGATGATGTAAGTGTGCAATTTCAAAGTTTTGATTTTGCTTATGATGAACTTTTTCGATAGACTACAGCTAATTTTCCAGTACAGATTTTAAATAATAATTATTTTTTCAATATTTTAAACATTATTTTAGTTACTTTATACACTACCTTAACTAAATATAATAAGCATTTATCAATTGCCGGCGAATGGATTAAAACAAACATTCTTAAATTAATAATAATGAAAAGTAAATCTATTTTTTACCCAAATATGAATCCTAAGTAAGATTCTTGATTGATTGTTGAGAGTTTTCACGTCATGTCATATCTTGTATTGCGGCGTTGCCTACCTGATTACGGTATATAGACACAGGTTGGAATTGGCGGCACAACACGCTCAATCGCTTTGAGGTAAGATAAAAATTTACCTGGTATTATATTAAATGAATTATTGCAAAACTTCCTTTCTGGTCTTCAGATGATGTTCAGTAAGTTATGGTTTTGCTTATTACTTCAATTTCTCCACCCAAAAAAGTTGATTTTTTTTAACTCATGTATAAGCCGACCCCCTACTTTGGAAATTTTTTCCAAGAAAAAACCTCAGCTTATACATGAGTATATATGGTATATGATTATTTTTGAGATAAATCTTTACAAATAAATCATAGATTTTCATTTTTTATTACACACTCGGAAAGATATCTATAATAAATATACCAATCTCACCTTTTATCAACAAACAATATATCATGGAAAAATTCATCATCAAAAAACCATTTTGAATAGGCATTTTACCAGAACTATGAATAACAATCACAATTAGTTAATTGCTGTCAATAAACATTGCAAATGAAAATCATGATGGCATGATCTGTTGTTATTGATTGTTCTTACATTGACAATGTCATTTACTGACAGCATGTTATAAATTGGTGGAACTGACTTTTAATCAGATAAATATTTTATAGTTTTTAGTCTAAGTTTCAAAAAACATGAATGTTACCTCAAAAAAATATTAAAAATTTTAGGGAAACTTTTGAAAAACCATCAGTCCAGATTAGTATAGAGGGAGACAAGGTTGGTCATCAGTGTGCTAATTTTACCAAAAAAAAAAAAAAAAAAAAAAAAAAAAAAAAAAAAAAAAAAAAAAAAAAAAAAAAAAAAAAAAAAAAAAAAATACAAACTGCAAATTGAATAATAATAATAAAGTTTATTAATAGACATTGAAAAATCTTATTAATAAACTCTAATTCAAACAAGAAATTTATTAATGAATAGGAAAATTGAATAATTGAATTTATTTTTGCTTGAATAAAGCAACAAGTTAAATTAGCAATCATTTATTTAATTCATTAAATTAATTTCCAACAAAATATCTCCAAAGAAATAATATTCAATACAAAAATAACCTTAAAGTCTATTTAAATCAAAATATCTCCATACCAATACAGAAGTAATATATTCAACTGATCAATACACAAGAACTTCTCATGTACTAAGGCTAGTGTTGCTTGTAACTCACCAAATCAATATTAAATCAAAAGTAGCACACATTTTATAGCAATTGATATGGATTACCTCAAATTCAAGCTCATTTACATATATCTCATAGAAAATGATTATAATTTTTATATCCAATAACTAAATCTAATAGAAATAAGCGCTGAGCTATTGTAAAGAACATGAAGATTTAAAGAAAGAACTAAATTATATAAAAACAATAGGAATCGAGCACGGGTACTCGAAAGCATTCTTATGGAAGATCCTGAAACAAGTAACAAAGAGCATGGCCACGAATGACAAGCAAGCAAAGAATAGTATTGAATGTAAAGACTTTTTACCGATCCCCTACCATCTAAAGAACTTTAATTGTGTAAAAAGAATAGCCAAAAGTAGAAGCAAAAGATTAGCACCAGAAAGGTCTACTACAGTATTTAACGCATTGAGAAACGAAAAGGACCCCCTGGAAGAAACCGAACGTAGAGGGGTTTATAAGATCCCCATATGGCAACCAGATAGACAAATAAACTCGGCGTATGTGGGAGTTACGAGCAGAAACTTAAGTAAACGTATAGAAGAGCATAAGATAGATATTAAAAAAGCGAGAACATCCACCTCTCTTGCCCAAGAAGCTTACGCTAATAACATCGAGGTAAATTGGAAAGAGGCGAGAATAATTAGAAATGTACCACGTCATACGCAACCAGTCATTGGTTAACCGATGCATATGCATGGCCATCTATGATTCGCTTCCTCCAAATACACACGCTAGTATGTGAACAATATGAACATGATCAATCACGCTTTTGTGCATGTTTCACCGGGCATCGTAGACGCATGCATCTCGGTGTAGTGTGAACCGATCTTTAGTAAAGCGTTGCAAAGCATGACCGTTCTCCAATTTGCATGAAGTTGTTGCTTTATTAGCTTTGATTATTTATAATTTTATTTGAAAAACTAATCTGTAACAGATATCACTTCGCTTAAACTCTTCCATGAATTTTGCCTTCGATTTAAATCTTTATGAGTATCTTTTGATCACATAAATACGGATATTTCTGTATTTCGTATATTAATCGTTCTTCTACAGAAATAGTATTCATTCTTTCAGCCACCATGATTTGAAACCAGAATCTTTTGCCATTAGCTATTTCACACATGTGACCTATTTTTAACATGACGCTGATGCAAAAAGATAAAATTGAACCAACTGGAGTGACAGCAACACAGCAGTTACAACCCTGGTTACAACATTATTTGCTTTCAAATTTGCTATTGGTTTCTGCATATATAACGCATGGCTATCACATAAATGGATATGAGCCTTTAGGCTAAAACTAAAAAGATATAGAAAAGAACAATCTCTTCTCTAGAAATTCCTCTATAGATCATATAGTTCAAAAATTTCAAATAAATCTGGAATGTAAATGTTCATGTTATTTAAGGTTTTCTGAAAAATGCAGCCAATAGAATCAAAATGATAGAAGTAGGTGGTTTTTTTCATCACCAACTGTTCTACAGATTATATTGTTCAATCAATTTCGACCAAATTTGAAACATATTATTTTACTAAATGTTTCTTAAAATTTTGATTCAGAATGAAAATAAAGAGAGTATTTAATAATGTACAATATTAAAATATTGTTGTTAGAATGCCTCTCAGAAAAATAGTTTTCATCTAAAAAATAAATATCCCATGAAAAAAATCTAATATCTAAAAATATATCATACAATAATAAGAAATTAGGATGCTTGTTAAAATTTAGATCTGATTACTTTATAGTAACCAGACGTTTTATGTTGTCATGTGGGACGTATCCAAATAAAAATAACCATTTAACACATCTGAGAGGACACTATTTTCTTAATTTATTTAGTTATGAATCATTAAAATGTCTTGGATCTATCTTTTATGTGTTTATTAATATAAAAATTACAAAAAACATACTTTTGACAAATTAAAAGCATTCTTCTTTTCATAACAAAAAATTACACAGAAAATAAATCTCAATACAAAAAATATAAAAACTTTCTATATAGATACAACCATCAATATAACGATTATTATTAAATGAATAATTATATTATTTTTATAAATTTTTCTCTGAGTGAAATTTTGAATAAATCTTCATTACATGAAAAATATTCTTATAAAATTCTTCACAGGAATTGGAAAAATTGTACTTAACTTGTAATATTGCTTTCAATGTTTCTGGACTCAGCTACATTTTTTTGTGATATCTAAAACTTATTCACCACTGAAAAAATTTTCCATTGCACCATTGGTGCCTGGCCAGCATATGCAAATTCAATTTTCTTTAATATTCATGAATGATATGTTGTTTGTATGTTATATGTTGTTTCTATCCACCTGGCATCAGACATACAGTGAGTGATAGATATTGCATAGCCATTCTTTCTTTTAATTTGAATTTTAAAATTGGTTATTTCTGTAACAACGTCCTTAATAATATTCGTCATCTTTAATATTTCTCACATACATATAGAAACATTGATTGTCAATTAATAAGAATAGCATCATCTAATATTTGAAGTAGAGGAAACAGCAACTTTATACAATGGCGAAAATGTTAAAAAGGTTACATGCCCAATCAGAGGCAGATTTACGCATGGTCTTTATGGGCTGCAACCCAGGGCCCCATTCGATCAAAGGGTCCCCTCTGCATTCAAAAAATAAAAATAAAATCTATTTAAATTAAAAATTTAAGAACATAAATTATACAAAATTTTTTCGTACCTAGATAAGTTTAAATCGTTGGTTTGCCACACTATTATTAATAGATTTGAATAAAATATTAAGTATCAATGTTTTAAATGACAATAAATAGTAAATACAGCTCTGTCAGTAGTCAGTAAAATTAAAATATATTTTTGTCATTTGTCAATTAAGCAAATAATGTGGCCACGTCAGAATGAGAGTGCAACTCTAGCTCCTGTAGAGCGTGTTAGCTTAAAATGTCAAACGATGAGAGCTTTGCTAATTTAATTTTGGTTTAATTTATCCAAACAATGTTAGTTCACAGCCCCCAAAATTAACAGTCCGCCCCTGTACCCAATCTGGGAAGCTTATTCTGAATGGTGAAATCATTGTATGACATTTGATTCACATTGCATGATGGGATAAAAGTGACGTCATTCCAAAATCTGTTCCATTTGTTGTTATTCGGATTGATGACTTTCTCTATTTTGAAATCTCAGGGTTCAACTTCACATTCGATATATTTCACCACTCTTATCAACTAGTGAAATAAGGAAAGTACATTCGAAATATGGCAGATCGACTTGTTTTATCATGTCTGCTAGATCAGTGGTCCCAAACTGGCAGCCCATAAAGCACTTTTGTATGGCCCACTAAGATGTTTTACTATTTGTTTAAATACATGTTAATGAGAAAATTATTACAATTCAACGTTAATAAAACTGTTTTATCATCTCATTATTATATAATGTTATTTCGATATCTCGGTAAGAAAAATGAAAGTAATTACAAATAAATATTTTACTTTCATTGCAATTTTGTTTAAAAATATTCGAAAGGAAATGATCCCTTTGATTTACGCATTCGGCCTGCCAAGCAATCTGAGTCTGAGACCACTGCAATACATGATATTGAAGATGGAGAAAATACTATAGAAGTATCTTTCGTCAAACTTTGTAATATTCTATCTGCTAATTCAAAAGTTAAGTTTGTATTCTATTTAAATAGCTTAAATTTAATAATAAAAATTTATATGTAACTATTCCATGAATATCTTTTTATCTTTTAATGTAATAATTTTCAAATAAAGTCATTATTGCATTATATGAATTTTCAAAAATTTACATAGTGTAATAAATCTGGAAACTAATAACAAAGTTAAAATATAAATCTAATAACTCACTTCAGCTCCCAAGTCTATTAAAGTTTCCATTAAAACTGCAGTTTGAATTGTCATATGCAAGCATCCAGCTATACGTGCACCCTTCAGTGGTTTTAAAGGACCATATTTTCTTCTTATTGACATTAATCCAGGCATTTCATTTTCAGCCATAATAATTTCCTTTCGGCCAAAATCTGCCAGAGTGATATCAGCTAGAAAAACATGAAGGTTTAATAATTAAAAAAAGAATTATACCTACAATAAGTTTGCAATAAAATTTTTCTATATATTATAATATTTCACAATTCATATCCCTGAATGATATATTTTATATCATGTAGTTTAATACAGGATTCCTAAATAAAATAAAATAGGAATTATCCAAAAAGTATTCTGTAATGAAAGTTTAAATTGATAGATTTTTAGTTTAGTTTAATAAATAATAAATATTATTCTTTTTTTTACAATTTATATTGAATTTTGATTGACATTCTGAAGACATATTTTTCCCTATTCAATTATTTAATACTTTATATGAGAGTAAACAAATTTTTTTTTATTTTATGAATGAATTCTTGATAAGAAAATAGTAGTATGTAGAAATGAAATAAAACATTTTTACATAAATATGTAATAGCTTATAAAGTCATGCAACAAAAATAAACAATGATTAAAACAAATACTGTACTCTAAAATTTATTTTAAATTATTTAAATTAAAAAGATTGTCACTGTCATTGAAAAATTATATTTTTTACTGTATTTATTTTATTTAAATAAAATGCTATTTATAACATCGAGTAACATTCTTTGTAGATATTCGTATAAACAATCGTAAAATGAACGGTAAGATAAACAAACACGTCCAAAGGACGGTAAGATAAACTAACACGTCCTGTTTCTCAATCTATCAGATTTCATTCAATTACATCATTAAATTTAAAAAAAAAATTTATGATTTAATTCGAATCCCGACAAAAGGAAAGGGAGAGATTTTCCGACCCCACAGCTCTGTAAAACAGCTCGTCATCGCATCACGTGATTAATTAGCTAAGTCAATCATTATTTTTTTAACAATCAATTCAAATCCGACAATATCATTATTAAAATTAAATATATTTTTTTATGGTTATAATTTTATTAAGTAAATGATAATTAACGTATAGTAATGAAAACAAATTATTTAATTAATTAAAAATAGATGCACAACACACTTCAGGATTATTAAAATTAAATATATTTTTTTATGGTTATAATTTTATTAAGTAAATGATAATTAACGTATAGTAACGAAAACAAATTATTTAATTAATTAAAAATAGATGCACAACACACTTCAATAGTTTTTAGTTTCTTAAAGTGATTTCTAGACAATTATTATTTTAAATTCTGCCAACAAAGTCTAATTCAATTGTTTATTTGTGTTATATATTACTTGGCACCTGCAAGTGGTGTGACATCACAGTTTCGTATTCCATTAGAAAAAAAATAACGTCTGTCCGAGATCTTATATAGTTCATATACAGTGGCGTAGCTGAAACTGAGAGGCCCCCGAAAAAATGTCGATGGGACCAGTTTCGGATTCCATTAGAAAAAAATAACGTCTGTCCGAGATCTTATAGTTCATATACAGTGGCGTAGCTGAAACTGAGAGGCCCCCACAAAAATGTCGATGGGGACTCCTCTTTTTAATTTATCCATATAATTTATTTCAAATGCTATGTAAACTCTGTAACACTGAATATCAACGTTTATTTATAAATAATTTATCCATATAATTTATTTCAAATGCTATGTAAACTCTGTAACACTGAATATCAACATTTATTTATAAAGATGTCGACATAAAAACAAACCTAACGCAAACTAATTTATTAATAAGGTTAATATGTGAAACTTTGTACAGGTGAAAATAATTTTATTATATATGTTACAGAGAAATGCTTAACAACTCCGGCGTTTTCGGTAGCATATTATATATGTTACAGGTACTTTGTAAATGAAATTTATTTTTTTATTTGATATATATGTTACAGGACAAACCTAAATTCAGGAAATACTAGAATTTCCTAGTCAAAACAAGAACGTCCTAATGCTTGTCGGGAATACTAGAATTTCCTAGTCAAAACGAGAATGTCCTAACACTGGTCGGACGTTCTAGTATTTCCTAGGACAAATACGAAATGTATGTTACAGAATAAACCCGAATTCAGGAAATACTAGAATTTCCTAGTCAAAACGAGAATGTACTAACACTGGTTGGACGTTCTAGTATTTCCTAGGACAAATACGAAATGTCAAATATTTCTTATTCAAAGTCTGGAATTTCTAGTTTTTCCTAGTCAAAATCTGAAGTGGCAAACAGTTAAAATAAAAAAGTCTTCATTTCTCACGTATTCCCAACTCAGAGTTCGATATTTGCCAGCAGATCCATTCTTTAGAGAATATCAGCCAGGATAAACAAATCTCATTGAGGAAAGCTGTAATCTGCACCAATGGAAGTACATAGAGCTAAACCTGCTTTAAATGCACGAAGCATTGTGTATTGAAGCATTACATCTGTGCAAAAAAGAATAATATTTTATGTAATTCTAAATGCCACAAAAGCCTACCTGGCAAAAATAAATAAGAGATACCTAGTTGTGTTTTTCAACTTATAAAATTTTTTACTTTGTATTTTATGTTGAACTTCGACTAATAAAAATATTAAAATATTTGTCCATAAAAAATAAAAAAATTGACAATTTCAGTTCTTTAAAGTCAACCGTGCAATAACGAATGACAGTTAGCTCTATTTTCAATTTGTCTTATTTCATTTTCTCAACAGAACAGAAAATAACAATGAAATTGTTATTTCCTAGCAAGTAATAAAAATATGAATTATGTTCATTATAATAATGTTTTTTATCAATTAATCAACAATTTTTTATTCACAATATTACCATAAATACAAAAATAAAAAAATAACTAGGAATCTGTTATTTATTTTGCAAGATAGGCTTTAGTGGCATTTAGAATTACACAAAATGTTATTTTTTTTATACAAACATAATTCAGATACACAATGCTTCGTGCATTTAACATGGATTTAGCTCTATGTACGTCTGCGCTAATGGAAGTACATAGAGCTAAATCTGCTTTAAATGCACAAAGCATTGTGTATCGAAGCATTAAAAAAGAATAATATTTTAAGTAATTCTAAATGCCACAAAAGCCTACCTGGCAAAAATAAATAAGAGATACCTAGTTGTTTTTTCAACTTAAAAAATTTTTAATTTGTATTTTATGTTGAACTTCGACTAATAAATATATTAAAATATTTGTCCATAAAAAATTAAAAAAATTTACAATTTCAGTTCTTTAAAGTCAACAATGTAATAATGAATGAGAGCTAGCTCTATTTTCAATTTGTTTTATTTCATTTTCTCAACAGAACAGAAAATAACAATGAAATTGTTATTTCCTAGCAAGTAATAAAAATATGAATTATGTTCATTATAATAATGTTTTTTATCAATTAATCAACAATTTTTTATTCACAGTATTACCATAAATACAAAAATAAAAAAATAACTAGGAATCTGTTATTTATTTTGCAAGATAGGCTTTTGTGACATTTAGAATTACACAAAATGTTATTCTTTTTATACAAACATAATTCAGATACACAATGCTTCGTGCATTTAACACGGATTTAGCTCTATGCTTAGACGTACTGTAGCGCTTTAATCAAATAATCGCTGCATTCGGAAACATAAAAAAATTATGTGAAAACAATACATAAATTGTAAATTAGCGCTAACTAAGTTTTAGAGTTTTAGCTAATGAACGCTGATGCCCTGTGTTAAAATCGAGGTTATTGGGATTGATTGTTTGAGTTTTAGAGGTATTTTCTTCAGGATGAGTTGGGGCCCCACCAAGCTCGAGGCCCCCCGCGTCGTGAGGTCTGCTGACTGTCAGCTATGCCACTGAGGTTATTGGGATTGATTGTTTGAGTTTTAGAGGTATTTTCTTCAGGATGAGTTGGGGCACCACCAAGCTCGAGGCCCCCCGCGTCGCAAGGTCTGCTGACTGTCAGCTATGCTACTGTTCATATAGACAATAAATTGGTGCGTGTCACTTTTCGTTTGCCATCAAAAGGCAAAATCAAATCTTATCTATATAATAATCATTGAATCTATAAGCTGCTAATCAGTGCTTACAGGTTTGTTTGTCAAAAACTCCAAAGTGAGCCCAATTGTCCTTCTGGTGAAGATTGATATTTAAAAACTGTTTCCACGAACAATTCATTTTATGAATGTTAATTTTTTTGTAGCAAATATAATAAATAAATGAATTTTCCATATTTTTAGGACATTTTAAATGAGTTTTATCTGCATTTTTAATATTTATTATGGTTGTGGGAAGGAGCCGGAACGAATTAATCAATTTTCAATTAAATCCTATGGGGAATCGCACTTTGGATAACGACGGTTTTGGTTAACAATGGAAATGCTGGAATGGATTACCGTTGTTAACCAAGGTGCCACTGTAAATAGCACTAATCAAGAGAGAAAATGTTATATTACAGAAACATTTTTGACTTATGAGCTCTTCAGCTGTATTACTAATATAGAAAGGTTACAATAGCAGTTGCTGTTTTATTCTATCAGTTTTTAAGTAGGTCAAATATACTTCAGTAATAAAACTTTTTCTCTTCTGATCAGTGCTGTTTATCTTTATTTTAGTTTCACATCAGGAAGTAAAATATGAATTATGGAACTCTTGGTATTTGCTAAAAGTTTCACTTTTAGACAGACATTTAATTTAAAGGTTTAAATAAAAGATTATATCAACTTTTTATTTTTTATTTTCTTGTAAAAATATTTGTACTGACTTATATTACAGTTAATAGTAAACTTTCAAGTTTCATTGTAGAAGTCAAAATGGGTGTGAATTCATTTATATCCAAACAAGAGAAGAAAGAGTAGGTAAGGTAAACAGCAAGAACCTTATAGTGCTAATATTTGGTAGTACATAAAAATGAAAAATTTGAAAATAATAAACAGATTACTGTAATTTTTGAATTTTAAATTGGGAATATTTTGTTATAAAAAGTGTCAGATTTTAGAGAGTTTTGAATTTTGAGAGTATACAGTATTAAGATTTAATAAAATTCAGGTAGCATTTTCCATTTCATTATTTTTTTAATATAAATAAATAAAAAATTTATGAGTAAACATTATTATTTAGAAAAGATACTTGAATAAAATAATGTAAATTAGAGAACATCAAGAGTAATTTTTATAACAACTTTCTAAAAACAATTTTTTTTTTAATTCATAACTTTTTTAATTGAAAAATTTCATGAACATATATCTTGAAAATTTTACCTGTGGTGGTGATTCTACTGTTAATGAAATATGTCCTTGAGCAATGCCTTCCCAATGAATTGCTGATTCCATTGCAGAGAGATGAACAGCCAAGTATCCAGACCAAGGCCATAAAACTTCTGAATAAGTAAATGCAATTTTCAAATAATGTCCAAACTGAGGAGTATAGGGATGCCACAGTGGCTGTAATATGAATTATTTTCACTATTTAATATTTCTGAATATATAAAAATATGGTCTTTATATATAAGATTACAATTGTCAACATTTTTAATAAATGAACAACTATATTTAATTACAATATTTAATAGTGATTTTATATTATAGAAGTAGGTAATAAGAACTATGCAAAGAAAAATATTTATTTTATATTTTCTGAAATGAGTAAAATAAATGCTTTATAAGTGTGAAAAACTTGTATAATAGTTTAAATTGTATGAATTACATGTTTTAAAAATATGTTATGATCTAAAATAAATGCTTTATAAGTGTGAAAAACTTGTATAATAGTTTAAATTGTATGAATTAAATGTTTTAAAAATATGTTATGACCTTTAAATATGGCTTAATTAAAATATTTGATTTAAAATATTTTAAAATTTTCTACATAAGACTGTTAGATAGAATATACATTTGTATTATATATGCATGGCTAATAAGAGTTATGTATGTAGTATTTTTTGTGATATAATTAAATATATATTTTTATTCTACTGCTTATAAATGCTGAATTTATGGACTATTGTATTATAATTTGAAGCAGTGCAACTAGTAATTGATTAATACAAACCTCATCTCACAAAATTAATATAATTACCTATACTATAAATTTATAGTGCATATTAACATCAATTTTAACAAAACTTAACATTCAATCAATTCATAATTATTTTTATAGATTATCATGTATTTATTTCATTATGCAAAAATCATTCTGCTATTTTACACAGGGATAAATATCTATATACAAGGAAGTTTTAACATTTTGAAATTATAAAAATGAATAATTTAATAAACTTTGATATATACATGAGCATAAATAAAATATAAATCAAATGGCTCTTTAATAATTAAAATTCAACTGATAATTAGTCAACAACTGTTTTGTCATATGTCAGAATATTTGTTGTCAGTTCTAGTTTAGCTTACAGAAATTTAATATTTTCAATGAGTAATAATAACAGTTTAAAAAACACACATTAATACTTTACACACCAGTTTTATGAATATGGAATTAGAATTAAGATTTCCTATTAAAAAACATAATGCAGGGTGTCCAAAACATTTGAAATTAATAATATAAATATGTTTTTTCTTTATAGATAAAAAATGGCATTAACACTGGATGAAAGGATGGAGAGAGTCCTTCTTAGTGATCATCATGGATGAACCCAGAGAGAAATGGAAAACGCATGTAATGTCAGATATCCTGAAAAGAATCCAATAATGCACAGCACAGAAGTTTTTGTACAAACTTCAAATCCTGCATCATCTAACCAAACATGAATTTGAAGACACATCAGACTGATTGTGAAATACATTAATAAAAGAAAGAAAGAATATGTAATGTAAATCTTAGACTTTTAGACATCCTGTATTTAAACCAGACATTTTTGAATGTTTTTCTATTTTATAATTAACTAAATAAAAATTTTTTAATATAGATTACTTGCTATTATATTGTTCAGCCATTCAAATTTGTAGCAAAAGTTTAATAAAAAAGTATTGTTTAGTTAAGTTTAAAGTTTAAGCAGTTAGTGTCTTATAACTCAACTAGATTTAGTTAGTATGTGTATTTTAAGAAGTCTGTTTTTGTTCTTTTTTAATTTTTAAATTTTTTTTCTTTTTAATGTCTGTTCTTTTTTTATTTGGAATGCTACTTGAAAATGGTGAATAAACCGAAAACGTTTGTAGCAAAAGTTTAATAAAAAAGTATTGTTTAGTTAAGTTTAAAGTTTAAGCAGTTAGAATCTAGTTGAGTTATAAGACACTATTTTTTCCATGAAAATTACTGTCAGAATAGTCCCACATCTTATAAATCAAAGATTGAAAATATCACTGAATAAACATGATCATATTGACAAAAATCTATGGGCTTGTAGAAACCCGTTTAGTGCGCAGTAGTAGCGGCACTCTAGTGGCAGTTTTTAGAATTAACGTCTGGTAAACACTAATTCTAATTGTAATAGCAAGTGTAATCATGATGAACATAAGAGTACAATTAACGTGAAATTTCAAACCAATTATCAGAGGCAAGAATTCTTTAGACCTAAACCTATTTGGAAAGGAAAAAATCTAATGGAATCTGCTCATGTACGTAGTGTTACATAAATTTTCCCTAAAGGAGTGGTGATGAGTAAATGTATTCTTCAAATAAAAATAAATCAGCCTAATTACAAAGTAAAATTACAGATAAGAAACAAATAGTGAAAAAATTCGATAAATTATTTAACTAGGATATTTTTAAATTATTTAAATATATTGTAATGCTGTAATATAAGAAATTAAAATTTATAAAATCGAATTGTATTTATCATGGATAGTATTTACTAACAAGTCACTGTAATCTTGATTTGTATTAAAACTGAAATAAAGAATTATTTTCCAGCTTCAAATATTGTTTTTGTTTATTTTAATTAGCTAATATATTTTATTTTTATAATTTAGCTTGATAATGAAAATAAAACTTATGTAAGGTCAATGCAATTGTATTGCTGAATTGGAGGTTTTATATTTCTTGGAAAATCAATCAAGTTTTATCATTTTAATTAAAATTAATATAATGGTTGCAGTAATATATCCGAAGCTGAAGAATTGGATTCAGCTGAAACAATCATTGAAGGAATTGATTTGTTATCCGATTCGAATAATATTCAAGTTAATGTAAAATTAACATAGTAAAACCAAAAAATAATTAATAAAATGTTTATTTGGTACATGAATGTTTCTAAATTTTAAGAAAGTTTATTTTATCACGTTTACCACATTTCCTTCTCTAACCAACCCTTTCAATATATTTTAATCGTTGGCTTGCTGACTTTGAAGTTGGTTGATTCGATAAACTGAAGGAAAAATTGATGGCAAATAGTCCACGGATTATCAGTGATATATAGGTCTTTTACTAATAAAATGATCAGAACAAATTTTTGAGCATTTAGTTGGATTCCACATAATTCCATTTTCTCTACAAAAAATATTCCCTTCATTTAATTTAAAACTTTACCAAGGACCATTTTTCTTGCTTGTAAAATATTATCTGATACGCCTCACAATTTGAATCCACTTTTTTTCTTTCCTGGATCTTTTTTTTTAGTGAAGGAAAACTAAACAAAGAAACTTTGGGTGTGGTGTAAGTATTTTTATGAAAGTCAACAACACAACATTAATTGCCACTGCAGCATTTTTCTGCCATTGTTTACTAGATTTTAGTTTTTCTAACAGTCACTAGAGCGTGCCTCTCTTCAAATGAATTAAGGTGCCAACAAGCCTATTAACAATTAGAAGTGAAACTTAGAAACAAAACTACTGTACAACATGTTCAGTATTCCAAGCATGCACAAAAAAGTTCCTGTTCCGGTTATCAGTAGCACATTTACATTCTTTTGTTAAATTTAAATCCTTTATTTAGACTCCGAAAGTAAAAAATTCATAAGTATTTTTAATTTCTGTAGCACAAAAATTATAAACTAATTTGAGATAGCAAGGGTTTTGAAGAAGATACTTTGAGATAACTATTGAAATACATTGGTTTAATGTTGAAAGTGCACAGAAAAAAATTTTTTCTACATATCGAGGGTTTCAAGATAGAGAGGTTTGAGATAACAAGGTTACACTATATCATTAGCCTTTCAAAGTAAGATTTATTGGAATTTATTTATTTCTCATTGTACATTCAAGCTTATAAAATAAGGGCATCTCCCAATTCAAACAACCAAAAAATAAAAGCAATATTAATTCTTTTATTTATTTTTCTTTAAGTTCATGAGTGACACTGTGACGGTTTGCTGCTTGATTAAAAAAAGATGAATAAGTTTGCAAACATCAAACCAGTAAAAAGTATATAAATTCCCCTTCCTCTTTTTTAATATTAACTTGTGAAACATTGTAAAAGATGTGATCAGAAGGAAGAATGTCAGATATACATATTTGTTAAACTAAAGTGAATCCTGATAGTATAATAACTGTGATAAATTAGGTCACTCCAAATCATCTGTAACAGTCTTAAATATGCAGAATTGTTGTGCTAATTTGATAATTTCAGAAATAGCATGATTATAAGCAGCAATAATTTTAGCAATGAAATTTTTCTGGTGCAGTGGAATATATACTAATAGCATAATTGATGAAAGAAGAAAAAAAACAAAGAATCAGTCTTAAAATATCTGTCAAATTGATTGAGATATCTCTTGAAGAAATTGATTTTTTGTAAATTGAATGTAAGTATGACAGTCTTGAATAAAAATCATACCTAAATCTTTTGTATTCAGTAGGTTGAAAACTTATATATCAATAATTGAAGTCAGAAATTGAAAAAAATCATATAAGCCAGGATTGCAGAGTCTGATGGCAAATGATCCAACTCAGACTCCACCTTTTTAAAAAATATCCGACTCTGATTCCAACTACCGACTCTGGGCAGTTTAAAATTCCGACTCCAACTCTGACACCACCCAAAAACCTCCGACTCCCTGACTCCAACTCTACAACCCTGATATAAACTGTCAATTTTTTTTGTAAACCAGATAAGAACAGCCTTAAAGATCAACTAGTACAATGGATTTATTATGATGTAATCTGCATATCCAATTAGCCTGGAGCTTAACTTTAAACTGAAGAGGATTAGCATATATAATAAAAAAGAATTGCCCAAGGATAATCTTTAGTAGTTGAACAGTAATCTTTTGATATAAATTCAATGACATCAATAAAAACTCTCCTATGTTTTAAATGTGATAATCCAGAAAGCAAAAATGTAGTCAATATCAAGATTGAGTATCATTCTCTTGTAAAGAATTTGAATCTCAATACTATCAAAAGCTAATCTTATATCTAGAAATACTCTGTGTGTCTTTACTTGCTTTAAAGTTTTGGTAAATAATAGAAGTAAAATAAATAAGATTGGATATAGGTGATTTTCCTCTGCAGGCATAATGCTAATTTAAATGAATTGCTTTTTTTAGTTTAAATTTGATGTATTTTAAAATCATATTTTTAAGTATGCAAAACATATCATCATCATATTGTCCAATATCATTAACAGATTTTTGAACTTCATAAGTATAAGCAATATTTTAGTTCTTGGCCATCTAGATGGTAAAATACCTCTTTCCAAAACTAAACTAAATGAAAAGGCAATATGATCAACAATTATCCAAAATGTTTTCTAATAAAATAAGAAAGGTATCTGTTGAGGACATTTTAAGAACTTGTTTTTCATCTTTGATCTAAAATTATATTTACTTTAATCAAAATCAATTTTAGAAATTCTTAAGGGATGAATATGAAAGTTAGTAAAGTTATGATGTGTCAGTTTAGAATAAATCTCTTCACCTATCTCAGAAAATAACTGTTCAGAACAAAGTTGATTACAGGTTTTACAACGATAAGATACTGATTTTATGGCAGACCAGAGTAACCGAGTTGTTGCATAGATACTGTTAGCAACAAACCAAATATAATCTACTTTTAATGCTTTTATAGAAATTCATAAATTCATTTTGTACTGATTATGGAAATACAAATCTGAATAAGAACCAAATCTCCACTTCCTGTAGTGTTTCTTAAATTTAATTTTTAACTGTCAAGTTTTCTTTGTCATTCATATTGGTTGTTAATTGATCTTATGAATGAATAACATGTATTTCATGATGTAGTAATCAATACAGAAATATAACATAATCTAAAAGAGTTTTGTTTTCTAACTTCAATTAGAATAAAATATGCCAAGGAAAATGATAAATTTCCAAAATTATTGCTCTTCAGTTAGCCATTTTCCAATTAATAAAAGAAATATATTGCTTCTTATTTTTACAATGTAGTGGTATATAGAAATTTGATAATATAGGCAGATAATCAGATGAAAAACCAATAGTGGTAGCAGCATAAGAATTTATAATAGAAGTAAATAATAAATCTAAATAATTTGAATATATTGTAGGAAAATCTGTAATTTTATTGAAGACTACAACCAAGATAAATATGTTAAAAAAAATACTTTTTGAGAATTATGTATATATGTGTAAATTGGATGTTGATCTGGCCAAGAAATGCTATGAAAATTGAAATTTCCACATATATATGTTTAAGAACTTCATTGAGTTTAATTATTAAATCTTGCCTTATCAATATCTAAATCATAGTAGATAATATAAATTTGATTATTGTTTGTATTTATATAACAAAAAACAATGTAATTAATGAATCTTTCCATAAAATTAATATTGAGATAGAACAAGAACTATATTTTTATACAATAGATACACCTTCTTTCTCTGATCTGTGGATCATTACAAGTTTGTATGCATAATGATCATACATTGAGTAGAGATAATAATCTATTACCCCTACTCAATGTAAGTTGCCTTATAATTTGTTCACCAAGTTTCAATTAAGCAGATTACAGTATAGTTTAATTCCAATATTGATTCTAGTTGGTTGATTTTATTTCTTACTTATATCTACTTTTATCAATATATTCATTATCATCATCAATATTAACATCTGATGCTAACTGCTATGAATTTGAAAGATGTGAACTGTCAATATAATTATTATTGTTTACAGAAGTTAGCTTGCTGGGAAGATGCAGAAATCTCTGAAACTAAGTTATTTTCTGATTGCATTAATGAATGTTTATAAGAATCTTGTAAGTTAGATTGAGGATAAATATAAACATCTACCTTAGGAAAAGAATAAGCTTAAAGTGTCAAGTTCAAAATAGGTAGAAAAAAACAATTAAAACACATTTAATTATAAGTACTTTTAAAGATAAGCTTAAATCTAATTAAGAAAATTTTATATCATTGAAAATGAACAAACAGCTATTGAATTTTTTATGCATATTTTTTATTATTTATAATAAAAGTTCAACAAGACTGTGTTTTCCTTTGTTTCTGTTTTGTGCAAAGCTCTTTAGCTTTGACTGCTAAAGGCTTTGTTTTACTTTTATTATTTATATTTGGGTTATAAATTATGTCTAATGTAGATTGGAAAATAGATTATTGATAAGGTAGAGGTAGATAACAATAGACTTCTGATTAACTGAAGTAGTCAGGAAATTAATTCCCTGGATAATCTGAAAAATATCCAAAAAAATTGGAATTATAAATTGGACAATATAAATTATGCAAAAATTTGCTTTAATGATAAAGTTCTTCAAGCACTCAAAACTGATAATAAATATTCCAAAGGATCTACAGCATGCTTATTTGTTTTACTAAAATATTTTCCTCTATATAGCTTTTCATTTCAAAGGACATTCTGGCTGGAAACAAAAACAATATTTAAAAATCCACTGATTTCTATAGACAAATTTCTCTTACATATTTTCAAGATTATATGTAAATATTCAAATATAATACGTAAATTTTAATATTAAAAACTAAATCCACTAGCCTCAACATTTTTCATTCAACTTTAAATCTATCACTAATCTAATTGAATTTTTAACAATTATCTACTGCAACATGGAATCCAAATCAGCTCTCATACAATTTTTTTTTGGATATTGCTGCAGCATTCAACAGTGTTGGCATTTCTATTCTCTATAGCAGATTACTGGTTAATTACCATTTTGAACGTATTTTCCTATTCTAGATTATAAGTTATTTCACTAACAGGAAAATCACTATAGTTATGGGAGAATACTGATAAGTGCTAGTTGGAATTGCTCAAGAATACATACAGTGGTGGACAAAAGTATTGATACCCCACCATTTTTATTATTATTTTGATAATATTAGTGTTTGAGGTTAATGTAACATTTTCAAATCCTGTTTATGAAATTGGAAAGAGCAAAGAATAGTAAGTATAGCACATTCAATCAGAAATAGCAATTATTTATTTCTGTACAAATAAAAACTGAAAACATAAGATAGACAAAAGTATTGATGCCTTACAATTAATATTTAATATGCCCACCTTTAGCAGAAATTACAGCTTGTAATCGTTTTCGGTAGCCTTCAACAAGCTTCCTGCAAAAGTCTAC